>QRDG01001401.1:742031-763878 GCA_012064385.1 Puccinellia tenuiflora
GGTTAATTTTCTGCGCCTTTCATCATTTTGAAAATACACATCGACTCAGGATTTGAAGAGCTTGATAAATCCGGTTGCAACTTTGTAAGGTATTCCTGAGGTACTCATGTTTCAAGCCGTAAGTTAAAGAGCGTAACTTTGATTATTGTTACCCATCCATATCATATACAATACTGTGTTTTTATTATTTTCCACTGCCTAGCAATTATCCATATCTACTTAAACGATATGATTTTTCACGATATCAGAATTCGTGAGCAAGGACAAAAATCAGTTTACGGAAGCATATATACCTCTGATGAACGATCCATCATGCTAATTTAATTAAAGAGTTGTATTTCGTTTGCCAACAGATTTTATAGGTTCTGCATTTACAAACACTTGAATACTTGATTGACTTTTATCCTACAATTTCAGGCGGATGCGACTTTTTGACTGGATTTTTCTTTAGTGCATATGGTTATTCTTAGTACAACACACACCTTTCTCTTGAAATTAAAGTTGTCGTTGTAATAGTTTCTTTAGTCCATTTTTACATCCAACTGAACTGACTGATGGATGTCCAACGTCATGCTTGCAGTTACTACCGTGAATGATTCATTCTCATTCATGGAATATATAACAATGCAATTGACTTTCTACGATAGAAACCTGATGTTTGCATTGTTTTCTTTAGATCAATCGGCAGGAACGATGCCCTTAATTTAATTAAAGGGAGGGATATTTGTAGATGGAGACCATTTTTTTATATTTACGTGGGAACATTCAGAGGAAACCCCAGTTGGTATTGTGGATATTCTTCATACTTGCCCTTAGATATCTCATAGAACTTTCGTAGCCTTAACTAGAGTCTATAATTTATGTAATAGACTATGGGTAATATTTGTTGCACGAAAACAAAGAAGTAGTGCCGCAAAATTTGTTAGACTCATCCAACATAATATTAAACCACCATTCACTTTTTTCCATCCTCTCTGTCAGAAAATTCACCATGTATATATAGTTTTAAAGGGGTTATTCTTACCTTTATGTTTATGCCATAATAGTTTCGCTTACTTTCGATACGATTGAAACATTTCTAAAATAATGGAAATTTTACACTTAGTTGTTGTATTATTTCTGTTTTCTTTATCCAAGTGAAGGTACCAATTAGTTCTCTTTCTTTGATGATCTAGATTTTGATATTTGTATATTATTTCACTTAGAATGCCCGTTAATAATGGGATTAACTTAAGAAAGGAAATTGCTTATCCCATGTGGGGAGTAATATACGAGGTCATTTATACATTTTTATAGATGGCTTGAAAAAACTAACTATCATGTACAATATAAATATAAGAAGCCTTAATAATTTTAAGTGTTCTATAATAGTTATAAAAATAAAGATACCAGTATCCTGTGCGGATGCACGGGTTGATGACTAGTGGGTTCAATGTGAACCGAAGATGAAATTTTACTATCTTATCCCCTTTGAGAAAACCTTCTGAGTAGTCGATGCCATGGTTTCATTTATGTCTTTTATAAAGGAAAACTAGCTTTATGCAAAATAACTACTAAACAACTTTAGAGCCATGTCAGCATTTGGGCCTATATCGCCCTACTAAACTTGCGAGTACGTCGTACTCAGTCTCTCTTTGTTGAATATTTAATTGTTTTAGAGGAGGATGTCACCGAGCAGACGGGTGGGTCTACGTGGACTTCGACGAGTAGTTTGGGGTTCCCAGGTAGCAGCTTGGGACGTCGTGGAACAAGCTGGCTGGGTTGTTTATGTGTAGGCCTCTTAGGACATATTTGGATCTTGTTGTATTAGACAACTAACTCGCTTCCGCATGATGTACTGTTGGGTCGGTGACCCCTGTGTGTAATATTTGTATCTTTCTCGCTATATGAGTTGCTATATGATCTTTTGTGTCGTAGAGTCTGTGATGTGCCAGTTGTTCCACAAGTCTTGATCTCTTTATTATGCTTTGATAGCTATGCCAGTGTTTATCGCATGATCGAGGTGTTGCGTGGGAGCGGTAATCCCATGCCCTTCGATTGTGTAGCATAGCCTGTGGGTTACATAGCCTCTCTGCATAATTCCGAGGTCGGGGCGCTACAGTCGTACTCTACCTCCTCGTCGCACTCCATATCCTCATTGTCGTCCTGGATGCCCTGATCATCACCTTCTACTTCCTCCAACCACTCCTGGGACAGCTCCCAGAATGGCTTAGAAGGGCCGCCACCGTCATTGTCGGGTCCGATCGACATGTTCACACTAAATTAAAAAATATAAGGAAAATTCATTTAATTTAATTATTTAAGTAACACTATTTAAGTACAATTCACTAGAGAATTTTAAACTCATAAAAAATCCGGGCACTCAAATATGTCCTCTTTTTAGCAAAAGTCATACCAATATTCACAGAAAATTTCGGCATGACCTTTGCCAAAAAGAGGACATATGGAGTACCCGAAATTTGCCGGAACGGAAGTTAATCGACGTTCCGGCAATCTCAAGGGCGTCATGGATACTTGCAAACATACATAAATCACCACTACAAGAATTCAAACCCCGGCCGGCATCTCCGACCGGCAACATACACACATATTCAAATTCATCACCAAATTCACATCACCACCACCGTATATTTACATCTTGAGTTGCACCAACCACATAAAAGAAACCACGGCCGGCATCTCCGACAAGCAACATAGAAATTTAGAAGAAAAAATTACATTGAATACCCAGCCACCATTTCCTTAATATAAATAGTAATATGCTGCTGAACTGGTATAAATAGACAATTATTCTAATGAACTAATCAGGCAAAAAGAACATTTCAAAGTAACATGTAAATTTTCCACATAAATGGTAGGCATAGACTTTAGTAATGCATGTCTATTTGACAAAATGTCCAACTATATTTTATTTGCAAGTTAATACACTAAAGAGGAATATATGTTTTCCGGTCAGGTTGCTACATTTTTAAAAGAAAAATAGAAGTATTAAATCTCTCATAGACACTTATGTTTGGCATATCCCGAGGCATATTTGGCTTCTACGATAAATCGTTTTGGCCGAAGAAGAGAAAGGGGATCGAGTGCGCGCGACTGGCCGGCCACTTAACCCTAACCCTCCCTTACCCGTGGCGCACCTTGCCCGCATGCGCCACGGGTAAGGTACGCGTGCGCCACGGGTACTTTTGCCGAGTAAACAAAAGAAAACGAGCGCCCCTTTAATCACAACTACTCTCTCAGCCCAGTGGCACTGCGCCCCTTGCCTCAACCCCTGCCGCCCGAGTTCGAATCCTCCCCTCTTTTTTGATACATTTTTGGTTAATTTATTTTCTCTATATAAATTAATAGAAAATCAAATAGAAATCAATAGAAAATCAAAAAAATCGATATAAATTCAATTTTGGATTTATAAATCATTTTTGGGTATAATTCATGTAAAATCCAAATAAATAGATATAGTTCATATAAAACCAAAATAAATCAATGTAAATCAATCAAATTTATATATTGACTGATTTAAACATCCTATTTAGTGCATATAAATATTACATCACATAACCAGTTCGTCGAATGCATGTACACACATGGCACACGTCGTGATTCTTAGCTAACGTTTCACAATCTTCTTGCCCTTCTTTGTCGCGGTTGCATAATTTAGCCCCGGAACATCGTGACTTCTTCTCTTGAACGGACGAGCTTTAGGTAGCGTTGTCCTGCTTCTTCTTGTGGTGTATGCTGCTTCATCGTTATCGTCACCTTCCTCCATCTTTGGGTCGTCGTATTGGTCGAAGTCTTGCTCGTTGGCGACTCCATCCATTCCGATGATGTTCCTTTTGCCTCTACTCATGACAACAAGGCTAGGCCTTGCCGGGTCAGTAATGAAGAAGCATTGGTCCACTTGGCTAGCCAATACCCATGGCTCATTTTTCGCGGTGACGTTCGCGCCGACAGATTTGGATTTGGCTTCGGGTATAACCATGGTGGTGAACCGGCCTTCTTTTTCGACGTTCTTGGCCCATCTCACATGGAACATCGGCACCTTCTCTCCATAGTAGTCGAGCTCCCAGATATCCTCGATCCTTCCGTAGTATCTTTTCTTTTCATCACCGGTGTAGGATTCCATCATTACCCCTGAGTTCTGATAATCGCAGTTCATGTCCTTTTTCTCGGTGTAGAATGTGTAACCATTGATGTCATAGGCCTGATAGGTCATCAGGTTGTGCGCGGGGCCCTGTGCAAGAAGAATACGAGTATTCCTTCTGTAGAAGTCATTTTCAGGGGATTAGCCATGAGCTTGTCTTTGAACCAACTCGTGAAACCGGAGTTGTGCTCTCTGATTACTTCTCCTTCCGTCTTGTGCTGGCCCCGGTCACTGTACTTCTTTGCAATAATGCTTTTGTGCTCTTCCAGCCAAGGATCAACCACTTCGATGTGTTGTTGCGCGACTAGGTTTGCTCTATTAAAGTCGATGGTACGACCGCTGAAGTCGACATGTGTCGAGGTTAGGGCTCGGCAATTCCCTGGGTCGAGTACCCCGGGTTGATTGAGGGGGAGAGAGGTGCGCGCTGGTAGTTCCGTCGGCTGACAAGCAAGGATTTACCCAGGTTCGGCCCCTCATGGTGAGGTAAAGACCTACATCCTGCTTGTCTGATCTGTATAGATGGCGATGTGGAGTTACATGGTAGCCGCAAGGGCGATGGTATGAGACGTGGTCTCGCTAGGGCTATGCCTATCTGTCTGTGTCCCGTGGGGAGTCGCCTATGAGGTGCCCCTGCCTGGCTTTATAAAGGGAGCCAGGTAGGGTTTACATGTTTTCTTGTGTTGTACTCGAAGTCGTACTTCATGGGCTTCTTTGGGCCTGCCAGGTGGGCCGTAGATTGGATCGCACCAGGTATACCAATGATAGGGGACCCGAAGGGTATATCCCCGTCAGTAGCCCCCGAGTGTCTGGTCGATTCGAAGAATCGGGCAGAGACTAAGAGCAGCATGTCGAGCAGGCATAGTCGAAGAAGGTGCGATCGTCTTAGTCGACGGAGACACAGTCAATGGAGACACAGTCGATGGAGACGCAGTCGATGTAGTCGAAGCAGATGCGGGTATGTCGGGTATCACTGTTCCGACGGGTGCGCCGTCTTGTTCCTGAAAGAGACAAGTAAAAATGATTCGACTCCGGCCGTTGAGGGCTTACAGAGGATGGTTTAGTCAGTAACGCTTCGACTGAATATTGTTCTCATGCTATCGGGGGCGCGACAGCGCTCCCGATGGGAGTAGCCCCCGAGATTAAGCTGAATTGCTTGCAATTGAGGTTAAACTCAATTTTTCTTCAGTCGAAAAGCCCGCTCCCGATGGGAGTAAAGAAGAGACTCGAGCTAACGGAGTCGCAACTGACTTTGCATGACTTACTTTGTACTCAGCCGGTTTGGCTTACTGCTTTGAGTTTTACTCAGCTCATGGAGCTTACTGAATTTCTTTTCCACTCGAATGGACTTGTCGAGTCTATTCAGCTCTTGAAGCTTACTGTATTTTTGTTGCACTCGAATGAATTATCCGGGTGCTCTATCAGCCTGTTGGCTTACCGTGTATTTTTATTCAGGCTGGTGGCTTACTGTGTATTTTTATTCAGCCTGGTGGCTTACTGTGTATTTGCACTTTTCGAGTGCTTGCTCAGCCTGACGGCTTACTCGTGTGACTCGAATGCGTTCGAGTGTATGCTCAACCCGACGGCTTACTCGTGTGACTCGAATGGGTTCGAGTGTATGCTCAGCCTGGCGGCCTACTTGTGTGACTCGAAAGGGTTCGAGTGTTCGCTCAGCCTGACGGCCTACTTGTGGAACTCGAATGAGTTTCGAGTGCTCATTCAGCCTGACGGCCTACTTGGTGGACTCGACAGACATATCGAGTATTTGCTCAGCCGAACGGCCTACTGTGTTGTTGGTCCTGTATGGCGCAGCCCCCGAGTGTTCGAGTGCGGCCTAGGATTTTCGAGTGGAACCTGTATGGCGCAGCCCCCAAGTGCGTCGGGTGACGGCCTAGGTTTTAACTTAGACATGTATGGCGCGAGCCCCCGAGTGGTTCGAGTAGCGGCCTAGGATTTTCGAGTTATGCCTGTGTGGCGGAGCCCCCGAGTGATTCGAGTGGCGGCCTAGGCTGGACTTAGACCTGTATGGCGCGAGCCCCCGAGTGGTTCGAGTGGCGGCCTAGGATTTTCGAGTTATGCCTGTGTGGCGCAGCCCCCGAGTGATTCGAGTGGCGGCCTAGGCTGGACTTAGACCTGTATGGCACGAGCCCCCGAGTGGTTCGAGTGGCGGCCTAGGATTTTCGAGTTATGCCTGTGTGGCGCAGCCCCCGAGTGATTCGAGTGGCGGCCTAGGCTGGACTTAGACCTGTATGGCGCGAGCCCCCGAGTGCGTCGGGTGACGGCCTAGGCGAATTTGTTTGTGGCCAGTGTGGCGCAGCACCCGGGAGAGCATCGGGTGCGGCCAAGGCGATTTTGTTGTGGTCTGTGTGGCGCAGCACCCGGGAGAGCATCGGGTGCGGCCAAGGCGAGTTTGTTGCCGCGGCAGACCGGAGTCAACGCGCGGAGATAGTCGACGCGGCGGACCGGAGTCAACGCGGCTGAAGTAGTCGACACGGCGGAAGTAGTCGATGCGGCTGAAGTAGTCGACACGGCGGAAGTAGTCGACACGGCGGAGTGGTGCCGTAGAGGCAGTCGACGCGGCGGACCGGAGTCGACGCGGCGGAGTGGTGCCGTAGAGGCAGTCGACGCGGCGCACCGGAGTCGACGCGGCGGAGTGGTGCCGTAGAGGCAGTCGACGCGGCGCGGGCAACGCGCAGCCCCCGAGTCCCTTATCAGGCCGGCGAAGGGGAGTCGACGGTGCCAAGTCGATGAAGACGCTCGAGTCACGTGTCGAGTGCAGCAATGAACTTGTCGCTGATGAAGCGCCGGCCCCCGAGTGTCGGAGGCGGAGTCGATGAAGGCGTGGCCGCCAGCCCCCGAGTGTCAGAGGCGGAGCCGACAAAGGCGGAGTCGCCAGCCCCCGAGTGTCGGAGGCGGCCAAAACAAATTGTATATATATATGGCTAAGTAGCCTTATTGATTAAATAAATTAAATACGAAAACGACTTAGCTGTTGATGACGTGTAGACCGCAGTACGGCGATTGAGCCGGAACAGCGTATCGTTGACGCTGCGTTGGCGATTAAGCCGGAACGACGTGTTGTTGATGTCCACGGCGGCGAGGAAGAACTTGTGCATGACGGGTCGATGACGGTCGCAGTTGTCCGCGATGCGTACGCCGAGACGTGGACGATGTCGACAGCGGCGGAGTAGCTGTAGGCGTAGACGATGCGGCGGACGGGTCGATGTTGCGACCGTCGTGGACGCCGTGACTACCGAGTCGTGGACATCATGGCGGCCGTAGCTGTCGAGTCGTGTATGTCGTGAAGTGAGTCCGTGAACTTTCGCGGGTCCGTCGAAGTCGAGCCGACGAAGATGAAATAGGCCGCAATGCAACGGCGAGTCAGCGATGGCCGTAATTATCGATGATGTACCGAGCTGATAGCATTTTTTTTTTCTTTTTTTTTCTTCTCTTTCTTCTTTGGCGTGACCTGCCTCCATGCAATATAGCAATCTGGATCGCTTCTCACATTAATTTTCCTTTTTCTTGAATCAGCCTCCACGTGACTTTTCTTTCCTGCATCGGTAGTGGCACAGGTAACATGATCACGAGGACCTGACCCGGAATCGAACTGATGTGTCCAGGCGAGCAGCCTTTTTTCCTTCCTTGGGTACCTTCCTCAATTCGTGTGCGAGTCAGTACTAGTTGGGGAGGGCGTCGAGTCCAGATGAGTATGGATAGGCGCGATTCTGGCAACGCGTAAGCCTGCCGGCGGACGAGGAATCCGTGCTCCCGTGATGTTCATTGACGGTGACGCTGATGTGAGAGGATTAGATCCAATATGGCCTGATGATGTGCGTGGTCGGAGTCGGATCTGGTGAGCACGTCGATGAATCTTGATCGTGTCGATCCGATCAGTCGCGCGAGGGTAATGTTGACGTTGAGCCCTCGGGTGCCGACCTGGTGCGGCGAGTCGCCGCTGTTGTTGATTATCGATGTAGACGAAGTGAATGCGATCTTGTCGCCGTTGTTGTTGGTGAAGATTGGAGCCGCCGAAACGTTGAATCCAGCGCGCGTTTTTCCCACAGACGGCGCCAATTGTCGAGGTTAGGGCTCGGCAATTCCCTGGGTCGAGTACCCCGGGTTGATTGAGGGGGAGAGAGCTGCGCGCTGGTAGTTCCGTCGGCTGACAAGCAAGGATTTACCCAGGTTCGGCCCCTCATGGTGAGGTAAAGACCTACATCCTGCTTGTCTGATCTGTATAGATGGCGATGTGGAGTTACATGGTAGCCGCAAGGGCGATGGTATGAGACGTGGTCTCGCTAGGGCTATGCCTATCTGTCTGTGTCCCGTGGGGAGTCGCCTATGAGGTGCCCCTGCCTGGCTTTATAAAGGGAGCCAGGTAGGGTTTACATGTTTTCTTGTGTTGTACTCCAAGTCGTGCTTCATGGGCTTCTTTGGGCCTGCCAGGTGGGCCGTAGATTGGATCGCACCAGGTATACCAATGATAGGGGACCCGAAGGGTATATCCCCGTCAACATGCATATCGTGTTGACCCTCACGGTGACCCCATCCATCGAGCCTGCCAAGGTGCCTGTTGACGGGCAGACCAACAGGGTTCTCGATGTTTAGATGATTCGTGCAGAAAGAGATGCACTCTTCAGTAAGGAAGCCCTTGGCTATGCTTCCATCTGGACGGGCCCTGTTGCGAACTTATCCTTTGATGACACCATTCATCCTTTCGAAAGGCATCATGCTTTGCAGGAACTTCGGCCCGAGTTGCCTGATATCCTCAATGATATGGACCAGCAGATGCACCATGATGTCGAAGAATCCGGGTGGGAAGTACATCTCAAGCTCGCATAGTATCACCACGATCTCTTCCTGTAGCCTCGCGAGTTGCTTCACGCCAATCGACTTTCGAGAGATGACGTCGAAAAAGTTGCAGAGGCCAAACAGCGTTTCACGGACGTGCTCGTCCATTATTCCTCGGATTGCAACCGGAAGTATCTGCGTCATCAGCACGTGATAGTCGTGTATCCTCTGGCTCGCATCCTTCATACAATGGAGTACCCGCATCGACCTCCAGTTGCGCCAGCTTGGCTTTCTCTCTAGCGGCGTCGTTACTCGTCTGCTTGAGAAGCAGTTCTTGAATATGGGGGTCGCCCACCCAGCGTGATGATGTTTCATGATCTGCTTGTTCATCTTCATGATCGTTTCCGTCATCTCCTTCATCATGTCCTTCATGATCTGCTTGTTCATCTTCATGATCGTTTCCGTCATCACCTTCATCATGTCCGGAAGACTCTTCGCCTTCTCGCCCGCCCACGCCGTTATTCTCCCACTGCCCTTCCTCAACATCTTCACTTATCCACTGAGTGTAGCCATCCATGAAACCTCTAGCTAGCAGGTGCGATTGCAATAGCCCGGAATAAGGGTTCATCAAGGTCGTCAGTCTGCATTTTCGACACGGACAACTTATCTCCATCATCTTATTTCGTATCATGTCGGTCGTCGCGGATTTCATCCATCTAGCCACGATGCCTTCGTTCATCATGCGGGCATTTTTCGCCTACGTGGTACAAAGAGAGAAAGAATTAACCACACCAATCATGCATGGTCCATGCCGGAAAATTTCGGCATGACCTTTGCTAAAAATAGGACCTTAATTTTTGCGGAGTGCCAGAAATTTGCCGAAATGGAAATGAGTCAACATTTTCGGCAAAACATTGGCAACTCATTATCACGTCATAAAACATGGATCGAACACACATACAAACGCTCGCATCCACGCAACAAACTTCCATCACATACAACAAACACACATATGCATATCCTCCATCATATCAACTTACCATGTGTGCCATGTCCGGTGTAGTATATCAACAATGTTTTGAGAGAGAGTGAGAAGTTGGAAGAGCTCTCTAGTAGATCTACAAGCTGTAAAGAGAGTGTGGGGGGAGAGAGTGGAGAAACTTGGTAAGATTTAGTATATCAAGAAGTGAGGGAGCTTCCCCTTGCGTATCTATCAACCAAAGTTGGCTTATAAAGCTCAAATGGAGGAATCAATGGTGGAAAGAAGGTGGGAAGGAGGAGGAAGACGAGCAGATCTTGTTTTTGGAGGAGGGGGAAGAGTGCAAGAAGTGAGTGGTGGTGAGGGACCACTACACATTAAATATCTGGTCCCAGGTTACCAGTGGCGCACCTTGGTAGACATGCGCCACTGGTAACCTGGCATGTTCTGTATTGTCACTCGAGGCAGAACTTACCTGTGGCGCATCAACACCCGTGCACCACTAGTACCTCCCTTACTTGTGGCGCATCAACACACATGCGCCACAGGTAACCTGGCATGTTCTGTAGGCACTCGAGGCAGAACTTACCTGTGGCGCACCGGCCATCTGTGCGCCACTGGTAAGCAACTTACCTGTGGCGCACCGGTATTCCATGCGCCATCGGTAAGGGCCCAGCAACCCGTCCAGTACAGACGCCCCCTATCCGTGGGGCACTGGGTTGTTGGTGCACCACAGGTAAGTCGCTTACCAGTGGCGCGCCTTGACGGATGCGCCACAGGTAAGTTACCAGTGGCGCACGCCAGGCAGATGCGCCATAGGTAAGCACCTTACCTATAAGCTGTTTTCTACTAGTGTCTGCTGCAGCTACTGACCGTCTACTCAGCCAGGAGCCAGCTTCGTGAAGATTTTGCTATCAAGGATCTTGGTGCACTTAGCTATTTTTTGGGCATCGAGGTTTAGGCTATTGATGATGGTATTGCTCTCTGTCAGCGGAAATATATTATTGATCTCCTGCAGAAAGCAAATATGGCAGCGGAAAAGTCTTGTGCTACACCTATGGCGGTTACAGAAAGGCTCTCCAAGGAATCAGGGATAGCTCTTTCCCTTGTTGTCGCAACTCAATATCATAGCATTGTGGGTTCATTGCAATATGTGACCTTAACACATCCGGATATATCAGCGTCAACAAGGTTTGTCAGTTCTTGCACTTGCCAACTGATATACACTGGACTGCAGTGAAGCGGATACCGTGATATACAAGGTACACCAACACATGGACTACCTCTTCGTCGATCTCCATCTGTGGTGCTTAGTGCATTCTCCAATGCGGATTGGGCAGGATGCCCGGATGATCGACGCTCCACCTGTCGTCATGCTGTATTTCTTGGGGGCAATCTTGTGGTGTGGAACTCTCGCAAACAGTCGATTGTCTCACGATCCAGTACGGAGGCAGAGTACAAATCAGTAGCCAATGCTACTGCGGAATTAATGTGGATACAAGTGTTGCTTCATGAGCTTGGGCTTCCAGTGAGACGACCACCTTCATTGTGGTGCGACAACATTGGCGCAACTTACCTCTCCGTTAATCCGGTGTTCCATGCCCACACGAAGCATATCGAGATTGATTACCACTTCGTGCGTGAACAGGTGACCAAGAAAGCACTTGAGATTCGTCATATCTCAACTCATGATCAGCTAGCAGATGTTCTTACCAAACCTCTGACCGTTCAGCATTTTGAACGTTTTTGAGGCGATCTCAATGTACTCCCTACATTTCGACCGAGGGGGATGTTAAGATAAAGGTTAGCTAGGAGATGGAACGTCATGTTCCATTGATATCTAGGCCTTAGTTGCTTTCAGTTTCTAGTCTGTACATCTCCTATATGTAATTAGCTACCGCCAGACCAAGGGTCTTGCCTGTCTGTATCCAGCACCTTGATCAATATAAAGAGAAGAGGCCTGCCATGTTTAGGTACGGCAAATCAAAACACCTTCGTTGATACCTAGTAGCGTCTATTTAACTAGTCCATTGGTCAACAGCTGATCAAGGTTTCTTGATCATGGACATTTATGTCAATTGACAATGTAGTCATGTCATTGGGTGAATGATATGATGGACACACCCAATATAAGCATCGTGTCATGATCAAATGTTCAACGTCGTGATAGTTAGAAACATAGTAACCTGATCCTTTGACCGTGAGATTATATTTAATCAATGTTCCCCGAGGTTCCTATGATTGTATCAAACATCACACTATAACAAGGTGATCATAAAGGTGTAGTTTGTTATTCCAGAGGAGCATGTTGAGGCATATGATAAATACCGGGATTCACTAGAAGAAAAGTTGCTTTTTACACGCTCGATTTTCGTGGTAGAAAGGTCATTTTTCGTGGTTAAAAGTTCTCTACCACAATTGGGGTACCGTGGTAGAATCCGTGTGGCAAAACATTCTACCACAGACGGCCAAAATCGTGCTAGATGGGGCGCGCATCAACCACGGAAAAGGCGTCATGGTAGATGAACCTAACGGACACGTGGAAAACACCGTTAAGTCCGCCGTGATGCCGTCATCTCTTTCTGCTACAGTTGCCAACTGTGGTAGATAGTAGGCCCAAGTAAGGCCTATAAGAGTTATGTGGGCCAGCCCATTAAGCTTTAGCGGACCGGCCCGTCAATTATTAGAGGGCCGGCCCATGTACCTGACGAGGGCCGGCCTGCGAAACATGTGGGCCGGCACATCAGGATTATGTGGATCGGTCGCGAAACTTGCGGACCGGGCCATGTGTCTAACGTGGGCCGGCCCACGTAACTTATGTAGGCCGGCCCGTGAACTTAGACGGGTCGTCCTCTGAAACTTTGCGAGCCATCCCGTTTAAGCCAATGGGCCAGCCCACCAGACATCGATGAATGCGTTGCCCCGCTAAATCCCATGGGTCGGCCCATCAGGCTTAGATAAATGGGCTGGCCCAAGCCCATTGGTTATTTCAGCCCATTGGCTTCAAGTTGGGTTGAACAAAATGCTTCTTTAAACCTAAACAGGACGGCCCACCAGTCTTTAGTGGGTCTGCCCACTACAAGAAAATAGTCATGTAAAGACGTTACCTACTAGACGCTTTTTATTTTCGTCTCGATTTAAATAATCAAACGCTGTATAGGGATGTTTCCTGAGACGCTACCAAAGTCGTCCTAAAAATAAACAAGTGCTCAGCCCCTAAGTCCACCACTAGCAGCCACGAGGGCCATCTGATCAGTTCTCCCTCTCCCCAGTCCCCATGACTTAGAGCAACTCCAGACGTCCCCCCGAGAGCCCCCCAGCACCCATTTTTTGACGCCGGTGGCCCATTTTCCTCCTAGTCGCGCCCCCAGCGCCCCCCCAAGGCCTCGTTTTTCGCCGGATTTGGGCCAAATTTTATCCGGCGTACCAGGCTGAACCCAGCGCGCCGGGTTCCGCCTGGGGACACTGGCGAAAGGGAAAAACCGCGCGGGCCAGCCCTGTCGGCGAGAGAACGCACATACCCACCAAAGATTCGCCCTATTCCTCGTCTCCCTCTCCCCGTTGCCGGCACGCGAACGCGCCACCAGAATAGCCCACCAAAACCACCGCCAACCACCGCGACGACACGCCCTGTCGTATCCCCCACCCCTTCCACCGCTGCCCGAGTTTTTGAGGTGAATCGCCGCCGCGGTCAAGCTTCGCACCCACCCGCGCCCACCCTGCCCGCGAGGTGTTTGACGTTTTGCCTGAGATGGACTCCGACAACGAGGAGATGCTCGCCACTCTACTGGAAGAGGAAGCTGACGGCGCCGCCGCCGACGACGAAGAGCACTTGCAGATGCTCGCCTGTCTGGCCGGCTTGTACGCCGCCGACGCACAGCCGAAACGTGGTGGCTCGGCACCAAATCGCCAAAAGAGCAAGCAACGGCAGCGTGCCGAAGGCTATTGCATGCTGTACGCCACTACTTCGCCGACGATCCATTGCACGACAAGAAGACATTTCGACACTGTTTCAAGATGAACCGGAAGCCCTTCCTCAGGATTGTGCATGGTGTTCGAGAGTTCGACAGGTACTTCATTCGCAAGAAGGATTGCACCGACACGGTTGGATTTTCCTCGCTCCAGAAGTGCACGGTCGCTTTGAGACTGCTTGCATACGAAGCTCCAGCTGATTCGCAGGATGACTATCTGCGCATGGCCAAGTCCACCATGCTTGAGTGTTTCTACAGGTTCTGCAGAGCCGTTGTGGGAGCGTTTGGACCTAAATATTTGCGAACACCCACTGCGGAAGACACTGCTCGGATCCTAGCCGAGAATGAAGCAAGAGGATTTCCTGGAATGCTAGGAAGCATTGACTGCATGCATTGGCAATGGAAAAACTCTCCATTTGCTTGGCAGGGGATGTACAAAGGGCACAAAGGCGGTTGCAGTGTCGTACTTGAGGCAGTGGCTTCGTATGATACATGCATTCCTTCTTTGGAATGCCAGGATCTAACAACGACATCAACGTCCTGCAGTGCTCCAATGTCTTCTCCAATCTTGTTGAAGGTAATGCTCCCCCGGTGAATTTCAAGATCAACGGGCACCATTACAACAAGGGATTACTACCTGGTAGATGGAATCTATCCAAAATTGTCCACATTTGTGAAAACTGTCTCAAACCCTGTGCCAAAGACGGCTCAAGCTTGGTATCCCAAGTGCCAGGAGGCTTGCAGGAAGGATGTCGATCGGGCATTTGGTGGGCTCCAAGCTCGATTTGCTGTTGTCTGGTATCCCGCTATGTCCTGGTCAAAAGATCAGATGTGGGAGGTGATGAATTGTTGTGTGATCTTGCACAACATGACCATGGAGAGCGAGCGGAAGAATCCAGTGGATGACAAGGAGAAGAAGGTGCCATACTTCAGACAGGGTCCTCTCGTGGGCGAGGATCCGAAGGAGAGCCGGTGTCTGTCTGTACCGGAATCATGGACTACCTACCTCGCAAAGCGCAAGGAAATCCGAGACCCAGTAGTTCATCAACAATTGCAGCAAGATCTGGTGGAGCACCTATGGAGGCGCAAAGGCGAGGTCTAGGTTTATGTAATTTGATTTGAAAAACTTGTTTTAAAATTTATGATTAATTTGTTAAACTATTGGTAATAATCTTTCTGTCGAATTATTTGATATAAATGATAAATTTGCTTTAAAAATAATAAATTTGCTATTAAAATGGTGTTCTATGATTAGTTTACGACCAAAACTAACCAAAAAATGCTGGGCTGGGGGCGACGCGACTGGGAATCGGCACGTAGGAATGGCAATGGGGCGGGTTTGGATGGGTCGAGCGTAACCAAATCCATGTCCATATCCACGAGCTCATCCATTGCCCACCCGCGAAACTATCCATGGGCCACGGATGCTACCCGTGCCCCCATACCTGTTGGATATCCAGTTATCCATAGATATCCAAATCCATGAAGCAATATAAACACCGTCCATAACAATGTGTATATGGGACATCAAGACTAAAAATAAAGGTCACATAACACAATAAACACTGGAAATATTAATTATAGATACACCACACTAACGATTGACACGACATAATACGAAGTTGCAAGTTTACAATAATAAGCCAACATAAATAAAAAGTCACATATGTCACATATGTGTGGGCCTTACTTTTCGAATGGATTTCCGATGGGTATCCATGGAGATAGTTTTAAATCCATGCCTAACCTGCAAGTTCGTGGATATCCCCCACGAAAATCCATGGGTAGAATATGCCCTCCAAACGCTTACCCAACGGGTTAGATATCCATGGATATCCAGATCCGTAGATAATATTGCCATCCCTATCGGCACGACCCCAGGCTGATTTTTTTCACCGGTGCCCCCAACAGGCCTAGAAAAACGTTGGCAATTCGGCCTGTGGGGCCAACGGCTGGATTTGGTCTTAAATAAAAAAACCGTGTAAAACATAGAGTCGCCGCCACATCTTCCTCCCGCAGCAGGGCTCGCACACGGATCCATCCCTCCGTTCCATTCCCCTACCAATCTCCAGCTCATCCAATTCCCCTATGGCGATGCTGCCCCCGTGGCTTGTAGGCAGTGCCTCAGCGACGGCCCCGGCCGGTGGTTGTTTCTCTCGGCGATGCAGAGGATTTCTCGGTCAAGCCTGATCCCGAGGAGATCCTTCCGTTTTCCAGAACCAGATCCGAATCACCCAATTCTCACCGGCCCGCGAGCGGTGCCCTGTCATCGCCTTCCTCCGGAGTCCAGTAGGTACCGTGCTTCTTTGTTTGTTACTTAAAAATCAGTGGTCGTGTGCATGATTAAATTGATTTTTGATTTGCGTTCCACTCTGATTTCACAGTTTTGGACAAATAGAAGCTGAAGGTGTGTGTGATCGAAGGAGGTTAGCATTTCTTTTAGTTCCGTCAGTGCACGAGTCAAGCATCTCTCTAAAAATATTTAAGACGCAATATAGCATCACTAGGGATGGAAAAGACGACATGTAAATCCATATACGAAAGCGTCTTTACGCTTACAGAGATGCTTTATGAACGTCTCGCCTTTAAATAGACACGCTCATCAAAGCATCCGTACGTGTCTTGAGACGGTGCATAAGGAGATGCTCGGGCGATGCTTTATAAGGCCTTCCGTAATGCACGTCTCTAGTGAGCCGTTTCTTCCCTGCCACATCAGCTAAGCATGCATACAAGACCCTACTAGCCTAGTACGTCGTTTGCATCAACGTATTCACAATTAATTCTGTTTAGGATCATCTATACCAGCAGCTACTTTTCTGTACTACAATGGACGGGCGTGAAGAAGCTTGCCCAGCGTAGAGCGGAAAGCATACGGCCGCGCGGCCGCACTGGATCGAAACATTGATTGCTTTTTGGGCCACCCGCCAAGAGCCGTATCTAATTTAACATACGGATCCAGCCTCTCTCGCCATTAATAACGATGCCACGTCATATTTTTCCTACGTGGAACTACTAAGAAACGATCCTAGTTGGAGCATTACGGATGGCCTAAGTACGACTCTACGGTGCCGTAGAGATGAAATAAAATGTCTCTACCACCTATGTTGTGCGTCTCTACATGACCAGTTTGTTGTAGTGGCCTTTTCTTTTTTCCAAGCCAGCCATTTTATATTTAGTGGGCTGAAACAGTCGTAATATTTGGGTCGTCGTGCCGCCACTATAAACGTAGCGCAACTAAGGCCGGCTTTATCAGCCAGGCTAGCTGATTCAGTGACGATAATGCGACGTCCAAACAAATAAAAACACACACTGATACACTGACAGACGAGATAAATTAAAGGAAATATACAAATTAACTAAATATTGCATGAGCAGCAGACCTTTCAAAATTATTACATCACGAGACAAAATTGCTAGTAATCATATCGAGCTTGGTTTGAGAGAACTTGAACAATCAGAGCAAGCAGTGCCAGTGTTACTGCTGCTCTATGCGGCTGGACATGATCTTGGGGAGTTGGGGTCCTCTCTGGTTTCTTAGCTTTAATCAAGTCTAAAACAAAGACGTAAGAAGTTTCAAAAGCAAACACGCAAACAAACTACAGGCTCATTGTCAAACAGAACACATCATTTACATGAGCAATCAACCAGAGCTTACTTGTGCTCCTTATAATTTTGTGAAACCACTGTAGAATGTGGCATGGTTTGATCATCAGCCAAGTCAAAAAATAAAAAGGACCAGCATTCATTATAGATTACTTGAATAGTGTAATGAGCAAGCAAAAATTGTGTGCATTATATAGACTAGCCAGTTCATTTAAGCAAACACGCAATCAATATCGTGTGCTTCATATCAACAGCCAATTCTTTTCACCGTTTTCATCATCAGCTAATTCTAATAAAAGCAAAAGGACAGACAAGCAATTGTACCATTGTGTGCATAATACAGACTACATCCATAATTAAACAATGTGTGCGTTGTACATATACTAGCCAAATCATTTCAACATGGATATCCTAGAAATATAGACTCAGATAGTGCCAGACAAACAAGCATTTTAATTAACATGTGTCCTATATAGCAAAGCACATCGGAATACAGCATGGGACTTACAGAAGCTCTTTGTCGAGTCTCACTGCAGCTCACATTGATGATGACATTTGATGAAGATGTCCACTGTTAGCCGCCGTCAACCATATTTGGAAAGAGTGGTTGTTCCTCCTCTGCATAATGGTACGCACTAGTAAACACATACTGGTTCCAACACAATAAACAGTTTGCATATAGAGTAATACAGAAGGGACGTGTACTTCAAAGATTATAGTAGTGCTTCATTCTATGATATATATACGTTGTTTCAAGTCTGAGCTCCATGCGAAGTGAGAAAAAACTGTTAGAGTTACAGCTTTTTAAGAGCCAGATGGCACACAAAACTATAATCGCAGCAGTATGACGAGTCTAAACATGAACTATAGGATAACAGGATGATAACATGTATGAAATAATTGCAGGCAGTTATTATCGCAACTAGTTTAGTATAAACAAGCTAGAAATTATATTGGCATAACTTCTGAAGTTGCAGAGGAGGGAATGCAAATCAGTTACTGGTGTAGCTCAGAGGGCAAAAAGATACAAAATATAATTGAATCGCTTGTGACCTCTTAGATATGTTCAGTGGCTTCAATTTTGCTGTGAAGAGCATAATAGCAGGGCCGTCGTTGACAAGCCGATAGAAATTAGAATGGCATCACTTCTGAACTTGACCTGTTAAGCTTCATGCACTTTAGGATGGAAAAGGGCTTAGGCAATCCACATATACACTTGAACACCTCCTCTCGCGTGTGACAGGGAAGACAAGTCAACACATGCAAAACTCAGAGCTAGGCCAACGCAACCAAAAGTCCAAACTGATGGAAAGGGCTAGGAAATCCACATATGCAGTTTAAGATATATGGTCTAGGTCCTGGATATAACATAATTATAAACAATTCCTTGACCCTTGCTAAACCTTAAACCCTATTAACATAGTGGACGGGGTGTATTCATCATCAGCAGTGGACAACTGCATAATAAACAAGTGACATATGCTTAAACAGAGTGAGATACACGAAACAAGTGCGATATACTAAACAAGTCTAACTATGATAAAACTAGTGGCATCTAGTTGATGTTAACATTGCTAACAGAACAAAAACACGCTGGGAGATATGGTTACCTAGATCGCAGCAGGGTCTACGCTTACTCGGCATCCGGGCGGATAACGCCGAGATCGCATAGGGTGCGGTGGTTGCCGTCGTGGAAGAAGATCTGAGGCTGCCGATGACGCGGTATGCACTTACTTGGCATCCGTGCAAGTCACATCGAGGTCGCCGAGGGTTTTGTGGTTGTGGTGGATATGCTTCTGGGAAGAAGATCGGGGTCGGTCGACGACGGCTTCGGCGTGGTGGACGAAAGCGTCGGTGAAGCAGATCCGGCGCACTGCACGGGGCGTCGGTGAAGCAGGTCACATGCGGTGGACAAGTGAGTCGGCGAACAAGATGTTGTGCGGTGGACGTCAGTGAAGCGGCTTCAATGCAATGGTGGGTGAGACCACGTCTCGACGGATTAGGTAGACTAGTGAATGAGGTGAATATGGTTTCGAGGTGTGGCGGGTAGGCCGGCGAGGTGCGGTGGGGATGGATGCTCTGGTGCGGTGGTGCTGGAGGAGAGAGATGGGCTTGGTTCTTTTTTTGGGAGGGGGTGGGGAGGAAGACACCGATTCTGGACTATAGAGGTGCAGAGCGGTGGTAGTGGGAAATTACGAGCACACCCCCCCCCCCCCCCCCCCCACCGACACAGACCACCAATTTACTATGACCATTGGGTCTTCTGTACGAGGGGCTAAGGGGGAATTTTGAAGTGTTTGAAACTTGGAGCGGGGAATATTTCGGGGCAGGCGGGAGTATTTGGCACTCATGAGATTTTGAATTTGGCCGACTACCGTACTCCCTCTGCTGTGCAAGGACAACTGGACGAGGCCCAAATCAACTAGGTATTAGATCATCCTTGATTACCATATTCTCAAAAGAAAATTGGATACCATGATCATCCATTAAAAAATGTATATCCATTTATCACATGATGTGCTTGAAAATGGTGTACTGTAAAGTGCTAACTAATCAGATAAATGCATGATGCAAAACAAATACTACTCAGACAGTTGGCCGCAGTTTTTCTCTAACCGATGTATGACCTTGGGGCTGCTCAAGTCTGTAATGGAACTATAATTCTCCTGTAACATTTTTCCTATTTCTTCTATATATATTTGAAAATCTGCTACGGAGCCTTTGCGTCAAAAGAGAGAAAAAATACTTCTCCAAATTATTACAACGCACACAAGATTCGACCATACCTAGATCACAGAAAACGAGCTTTCATTGCGCACCCACACACGTATATATACACAGGTGATCATTTGAGAACCTAACATAGTTTCATCACACACAAACATATATAATTACTAGTTGAATGCCCGTGCGTTGCTACGGTCACCAAATTTTTTGTTTACTCGATAAATAAGATATTGTTATACGTGAAATCACATTTTTTGAGAAACATTAAGGTTCCACTTTGTTTGAAATGATTCGATAGTCATAATTCAACTATGTATGCATAGAAAGAACAGACCCAAGTAACTACCTACCCCTACCGAAAATACACAGTGGCTCTGGGGGGGTACGCCTGCAACTGATATTTGAAAATAATTTAATAATTCAAAAAACTTCAAAAAAATTCGAAACTTTCAGTCAGGCAAACATTATTAAGTATTACACCCGTACGCAAATTTGTGTCAGAAAATAACATTTATTGCAAACTGGGTTGAAGATTTGCCAAAAATGACGCTATATACACACTATATTCGTCAGAGATTTGTCTTTTTTGCCCAGAAGTCAACGCAAAATATTTCATGACCAAAATATTTACATGTGTAGAATACCTGGTAATCTTTGAGCTAAGTATTTTCAGAATTTTTCGAACATTTCTGAATTTTCTACATTTTTTTCCGTATATCAGGAGCAGGCATACCCGAGAGTCAGAAGTCCGCGTCCCTACCCCTACCTCTTATTAACTAAGATCTACTCCCTTGTACGCTTAAGATAGGAGGGTCCCAACCATCCAAGCGATACACGGCACTTTGATGACCGAACAGACTCTTCCCCCTTTCACCGCTCATACTGTCGCCAATCGTTGCAACCTTGAATTTATTGGCCTGTTTGATGGCAGATCAGCGCTTTCCGTCGATCATGTTACCAAGTTACAAACACTCGGATATTGTCTCCCGGCCAACAGAACGGCTAGGGAAATGTTATATTGAAGGCCGAACACAAACTAAGCAAGTTTGGTGCTCGCCTCTCTCAGATCTAGCTACCCGTCTCAGCCACGTCTGGGTCTTGGTGGGGGTACCATTGTAGTTTTTTTTCTTTTTCACTTAAAAATTTTAACTTCAAAATTAGTGTAATAAAGATTTAGCGCTAGGTCAAATTTTCCATTATGATTACTTCACAAGTTTACCAATGTGTGGAAGGCTATGTTATCCACCTATAGAAATGTTCATGGATGCTCAAAAAAGTTAGTTCATTTCAGTATATGGAAAGTTCAGTAAAAGTGTGCCTGGGAAATCTTATAATCACTCATAGGGTATTCATGAGGTCCTAAAGCAATTTAAACCATGATGGATAATCACCTTGCAGTCAAGTGAAATCAATTTATAGCAAGCTCTGGAAACAACCAAGCCAGGGACATGATTCATGAGGTCCTAAAGCTATGGACGTAAAGTCATGTGAGGTAAACTGAGCAGGCATGAATAAATCAACAGTATTATCAACCAAGCCTGCTTATAGTCAGTACATCCCTAAGCATGCAATCTGCAACAGTTACTATGTCTTGAGAAAATCTTAGAAGCTCCCAGATCATGTTGGCAACAGGCG
>QRDG01001401.1:767063-791678 GCA_012064385.1 Puccinellia tenuiflora
CTTTGCTTACGGGTTTGATGCTTCATTGGTCAATGGCAGATTCAGGCATCTACGTGAAGAAAGCACCGCCACGCTGCTAAAACACACATTCAAACTCTGCAACTGACACAACACCATCCAACACAGAACACGCGAAACAACTCACTGATCGATTCCAACACCAAGAATGCACTGCGCAAGATGGGTCAGGTACTGCTCGGCTCAGGTGAACTGTTACTCAATGTGGGAACGAGGCTCTAAAGCTTGGAGTTGAATTCAGCTTCAAATTTCCTGCAGCAAACAAGCAAAGATTGGTGTTATGTGATTCTGAATCCGCAAGTTGGTCTTTAACTGAAACATGAGATATGTACAAGAATGATTCCGACATCGCAACATTCTCAGATGCTAGTTTCAGCTGCCGGTCTCTCTCTTGTGAGATCTCTTAATTCTCGTCCATTTTGACAGTCTGGATTTGGATTTATTCTCAGAAGTAGCAACCTTAATGGACAGTATCAAGAGTTGAATGGAAGTGGTATAATGGAGAGAGAGATTTCAGTTTCTCAACTTTCTACAGGTGACAAATAAAATAGTAATAAGTTGTTGCTTTTTTCACAAGCAGGATGTCAAATAGTGTCCCGCTTCAAAAAATATTTCGGGACAAGACAATAGTTATGTGTTCTTCTGTACGTGACAAATAAATTATTAATAAGTTGTTGCTTTTTTCACAAGCAGGAGGTTAAATAGTGCCCCACTTCAAAATTATTTCGAGGCCAGACAATAGTTATATTTTCCCCCAAACATTAAGCACATTCTGGAGTTGTCGTTCGAAAAGATGGACCCAGGTTAATAATTTTTCTGAACTCGGTCCCATCCAACAAACTACAGTTTCTCATAGAACTTTACGCGCCGATGTGATATTCTACTCAGTAATATGCTATGAATAAATCTAATCATAATTAACTCACTACAATAACTCAAAGAATGTTCAGGTGCGGTACTCTGGTGTGGTCTAGTGGTAGTTAACTCAAAGAATGTTCAGGTGGATCAAGATAGCACGAATGGTTACAAAGAAGTGAAATTCAACATACCATAAATATAATCGAAAGAGGGCAGGCACTTAATTATTTAAGCATCTCATACCAGCATGTGAGCACAGGTAGAGTACGAAGAAGGCAACGGGAAGCACCTAATTGTAGTTCAGTTCCTGTCCCTCCTAAACCAGCGACCTATCCTACTGTACCAAGCATGAACCAACTCGGAGAAGGATTGTAAAGCTAGGCTGAGATAGAGTAGTCAAGAGACAGAGATCGGGAGAGAAGAAAAGGAAGAAATGACATAAAAGGGACATTCAAACCAGAAAATATACCTTCAAATGAGAAGAAGAATGCGACCACATCATCTTCTGAAAGTTGTATTATGCTCTTGCCCTAAAGTAAGCAATTCAAGACGGACTTTCATTTTGTGACAAATAAGAACATTTTACATGATATAAAAATAATACATTCCATTCTGAAAAGAGCATACCTTCTTTGTCCTCCTGGTTTTAGCCGAGTTCTTAATGGGCGTGGTGTTCTTATTTTTGCACAGAGTGCCTTTCCTTCCTTTAGCTCCCGTGCTTGAAGACTTGAAGTTTCTGCACCGTTGCTATCACGGGATTTTGAGAAGGCTCTTCCAGGGAGCGTGCAATTACCAGCTGCACAATTAACTTTGTTAGAGTGAAGAACATAGATGGAAAAAAATCAGGGGTTCAATTGACATTATAGGATCACATCAATTTGGAGCCTGCATTTGTGATGTATAGATAACCTGTTGTAGGGCTGCATCGTCATCCATGAAGTCGGTGACCGAAGCACCCTCTTCTCTAAATCAAGGTCAATTCTCATAAAAGTAATAATTATCCTAGTCTGAAGTACAGAATTAAAAACTGATAAATGTGGGAGAGAGCATTTTCAATTCGAGATACAAGTTTGCATGGGTTAGCATATGATTATTTCAAAAGATTCTTTGTCAAAACTGCTACACAAACTCGACATTCAGAGAGATATTATGCTCTTTTGATTCGTCCTTAACCTAGCTTTGCTCTTAGTGGAACAAACAAGTTTTTCTTATCTGCACAAGAACTCCTTCATTCCTACATGCTACATTAAACTCTAAACTTTAATCCAATTGGTAATTTTGGTTTTCAAGCAAGTCTTGGATCAATCTGAACTTGAAATTTTAGAAGAAATTGTGTTAAAAATCTGCTCGAGCTCAGGTGGCCTTTTGGACAGAAAAACAATGGAGTGGTGGCAAGAACTCACCGGAGAGGAAGTGGTCGAGGCTGCCGTTAGGGAAGTACGAGCAGATGAGCGGGAAGTCATCACCGTCTGTCCGTCTCCTCCTCCTTTCACTTGGTTCCTTCTGTGGTCGCATTCCTGCCGAACCCGCTGTCCTCTCCGCGGCCCTCAGACGCGTAGGTCGGCAGCCGTCACGGCACGTCCACGATGTTCCTCCTCCTCCTCTGTGGCGTCCCCATGTGCGAGGTCGGCACGTAGCAGCTGCGACGCAGCGGGGGCGGCTGGATGTCGGCGACTAGGAAATCGCCGTCCTCGTCGTCATCCCGGATCTCTAGCGGCAATAACTCCTCGTCATCTACGGCGAGCTCGAAGGTGAAATCCTTGTGACTGCCGCTGGCAGCCTTGTGCGTGCGGAAGGAGAAGATGACGTGGACGTCGAACACCCTCGCCTTCCACTCCCCGAAGCTCTCAACGAGAAGTGAGCCAGCGGGAGGGAACGGGGGGCGAGACGGAATGTAAGCCCCACTTAGCGAAAACCACGTTTCACAAGCGGAACCACAATTTGGAAATCATTACAAGAACAAGTACGACACAAAAGGATAAATAAACATAGTTTCAAATACTTTTATTACATCACAGGGGATCATACGTCCCGAATACAGCGGAAGCATAACACTCGTCTGAGTACAGACTACATCAAAAGCCAGAGGCCGAAAAATAAAAGAGGTGAACCCGCCCACGGCGTCTCAGGCTGCCGCCTAGGATCTCGATCTACTCGTCGTAGTCGGCGTCGAACTCTACAAAGTAACCACCATCTGGATCGTCGAACTCCACTGTCGCTCCTGCATCGGTGAAAACACGGGCACCGAACCCCCGATGGTATGAGTACGGGGGTACTCAGCAAGACTAACGCACAAGAGGAAAGAAATGTACGATGCACATGCATTGGGATTGAAAAGGCTGTTTGTGGACTTGCAGCAGCAGCACCTAACATCTACAGAAGACACGCTACAACTGGCGTCTAATTAGAATAAGGGAAGAGAGCGCTTGCGCCACTGGGCTAAACTACTCACCAAACAATACCCGTCCTGAGACAACTCCATCGTATCACATCCCACGAGGAAGAAGTCCGGACACTCACACGTTGATCAAGTTTTAGCAAGTTTATTATTCGAGTATGGCTATTTACTAGTCAAATTAGCTACTTAAGATATACGGTGATGTCTATGATCTTTTTAGCCAGCACATTACCCAAGTCGTCCATAACCGCGGACTCGGCTTTTCGAAAAGATTTAACCCTGCAGGGGTGCCCAAATGTAACCATACACGTTCGATCAACCACACGCCACAGAGGCAAAAGGTATCTCAACACGACCTTCCCCTTCACTACTACATTGGATAGAGAGCCACCTATCTGAGACTGATCCACGTGGGGAGCCCGGCCGAAACTCCTTTGCGGGCCCAAACATTGCGAGGACGGTCTCGGGAGGTAACACTCATACGATTGCTCCTCCGTCAACATGCGGTAAACGCCACGTGCCGCAATCCTATATGCAGTTTTAGTTCATCTTTTATTATTATTATGCTCCAAATGGTAAACGCCCGAACTAGTTTGTGGCTCCCTAACCAATATAGCAGATCCGGTACTGAGTTGCGGGGGGTTCCATAAGTCTTCCCACGTGTGGGTAGGGCGCTCATTCTTGGATAAGCGGAAAAGAACGGTTTTTCCTAGGCGACACTAGCAGAACAAATCACCATAGCTGGCCTTCCGCCGGTGCCTTATCTTTAGTATAATAAAAGTGATTCCCACATAGCAAGTCTTCAATTATTAAGATATACTAGCTAAACATGTGATAGACCACAATCAACTCCTAAGCATGCTAGTAGATAGTAACTGGGAACAAGCATAGGATATAGGCAGGCATATCAGGAATAACTGGACTTCTATCAGGCTATGCAATTCTAATAGGAATCGTAAGACACAACAGAACGGAAGTCCTAAAGCATGCAAGACAGGAATAGGCATCACATGAGAAAGTTGGGGAGGGGCTGCTTGCCTGTTGGCTCAGTAGCCTGGTACTGGGCTAGATCCTCGGAGGTGTCGGGGTACTCAGCAACGTCGTCGTCTACGGTAACCCCAAAACATAACAAAGGCATAATCAATACAAATGCATTCAATCAAGCATGATGACATGACAAATTTAATTATGCAGCAATTTAAGTGCTAAACATTTTATTAGGCAAGTTAAATTAGGGTTTAGCAATTTAATTAACAAATTAGGCATTTAGGCATTTTAATTAGTTCAATTAATGGCATTTTCATTTATCCTGAAAGTTAAATTGTTTAATTCATGCATGCAAAGTTAGATTTGAACAGATTGCATTTTTAGCTTTAATTTGATATAAAATTCATAATTTTTGGAATTGTAAAACAAAAGTTATGAATTTTACAAGATTAATTAATTAGCAAAAGTTTTATTTATTTTAGCCATTTAAATTAATTCCAAAAATTAAACAAAATTTATATTTGAACATATTACATTTTTCTGATTTCAAAACATATTTTTATTGTAATTTTTGAATTCGAAAAGGCCAAAAATTAATTGATTTATAAACAGGACAGAAACTATTAGCAGGGGCCTATTTGTAAAAGAATTTTGAAAACTGGGTTTTCTGGAAAAGTTTCCAGATCTGGATCTGAGATCTAGATCTGGGTCTTTTGTCACCGGGTGGAATTCTACACACTGAGGATGACAGGTGGGACCAGGGGGTCCACTTGTCAATGTATAGCGTGCAAGGAAAAAAAAGGTGGGTTAAATCGGCCGGGCGGGGATCGAACCCGGGACCGATCGGTGTGTAACAGGGGCAGTGACCAGTTGAGCTGTGCTGCGGATGTTGTAAAGAGAGGGGATTGGCTGCCTAAGTGTTGGATCTGTGCAGCTAACTGAACTTTAACTGAAGAAAAACAGCAGGCTTCAGACTTCAGAGAGACAGAGACGGACGGCGACGGTGCGGGTGCAGCCGGCGACGTCCACGATCTGGCAGCGCCGGGGACGTGCGTGCGCGTGCGGTGCAGTGGGTGCAGAGGCGAGGCATGCACGGGCTCGAGGTCGAGCGGCAGGAGCTCGCGCTCGGCCATGGTGCTCTGCCTAACGACGACGGAGACAAAAAGGACGGCGACCACGCGACGGTGGCGCCCAGAGCACGGGGAGGAGGAGGAAGGGTGCCAGAGACGGCGGCGTGCTCACCCAAGGCTGGTGGAAGCAGATCGGCGATGATGGACGGCGGAACGACGACGATGGCGTGCAGGCGACGGTGGTAGACGACGGCCGTGGGTGAAGTAGAGGGAAGCCGGTCTTGGAGTAGACGATCGGCTCCAGCGTGTCCAGCTCCTGCTCCAGCTCGCGGTAGTCGACGACGTGCTCCAGCTCCGCTACCCCATGGCGACGGCGATCTCCTCCGGCTAGAGAAGGTGTGGGGCTCTCGGTTGCTCTCGGGTTGAAGAAGAAAAGCAGGGAGGGAGAGAGATGGCGGCGGTCAGGGAAAGGAGGGAGAGGGGAGAGGCGCTAGGGTTAGGAGGGGGTGCGGCGCTAGCTTTATAGGCCGGGGAAAGGTGGGGTGGCGTGGCATGGGAGGCTTGGAGTGGAGCGACGGCGCGCTTGCTCGGGAGGACGACAGCGACGTCGAGGAAGAAAAAGTAGGCCGAAGGGGTATGGGCCTAGTGGGCTGCTCCGGCTGGGCCAAGGAAGAGAAGAAGAGAGGGTAAGAAGAGGGGAGGCTGGGCTCGGCCTGGCTATGTTTTTCCAGTTTTGGCTATTTTCTTTTTCCAGGAAAAATAGGAAGAGAGAGAAGAAAAGAGGAAAAATAAAATAGGCTAAGGTTTTAATTTCTCCTCAAATATTTTGTGACTTTGCAAATTCAAATAACATTTTAAATTTGTTTGTCCAAAATAATTTTGGTTTTAAATAGTTTGGTTTTTGAAAAAAATCAATAAGAGTGTCACATGTGATAAACACATAAAATGACAAACCCCTTTTTTTTATTTTGTAAAAACCACAAATGCATGATGCCATGATGATGCAACAAATTAAATTCACAAACAAAGAAAATTAAAAGGGGATTACTTTTGGGATGTTACAACTCGCCACCCCTCGAAGGAATCGCGCCCCGAGATTCCAAAAAGAAAAGAAGAAGGTCGGGATAGGTAGGAGAAGTGCCTGGTTGAAGGTCGATGAAGAATTCAACAGCTTTGTCAGGTGGCATACCTGGGAGCTCCTCCGGGTAAACATCAGGAAAGTTACCGACCTCTGGAACAACTTGAATGGCTTGGAGAGGGTCGACATTTAGAGTAAGGAGGTGGACAAAAAGGACAAAAGTTGACTATGCACCGGTTCAAAAGGAACACGAATTAGCATAAAACTAATAAGTGTGTGAAGGAGAGTGGAATTGTATATGCAAGAAAGGTGAAGTGACCGAAGCAACATTTCTTTTCACAAGGACATATCTCCAGCCTAAGGTACTACGGAAAACCCCGAACACGTGAAACCCTAAATTTGAAAATTTTAGGAAAGGAGAGAGAAATTCGTTTCACTTCCTTACCAGAAAAAGATGGAGGTGGGTGGGGAAAGAAGAAAAGAGAACAGAGTTCCTACTCTCGCGTATAGTTTTTCCGAATAGCTACTAAAATAAGTTCTAGACTCAACTACGACCAGTAGAAAAAGGCTCCTAAAGGCGGTCCATGCTCTGATACCAATTTGTAAGCCCCACTTAGCGAAAACCACGTTTCACAAGCGGAACCACAATTTGGAAATCATTACAAGAACAAGTACGACACAAAAGGATAAATAAACATAGTTTCAAATACTTTTATTACATCACAGGGGATCATACGTCCCGAATACAGCGGAAGCATAACACTCGTCTGAGTACAGACTACATCAAAAGCCAGAGGCCGAAAAATAAAAGAGGTGAACCCGCCCACGGCGTCTCAGGCTGCCGCCTAGGATCTCGATCTACTCGTCGTAGTCGGCGTCGAACTCTACAAAGTAACCACCATCTGGATCGTCGAACTCCACTGTCGCTCCTGCATCGGTGAAAACACGGGCACCGAACCCCCGATGGTATGAGTACGGGGGTACTCAGCAAGACTAACGCACAAGAGGAAAGAAATGTACGATGCACATGCATTGGGATTGAAAAGGCTGTTTGTGGACTTGCAGCAGCAGCACCTAACATCTACAGAAGACACGCTACAACTGGCGTCTAATTAGAATAAGGGAAGAGAGCGCTTGCGCCACTGGGCTAAACTACTCACCAAACAATACCCGTCCTGAGACAACTCCATCGTATCACATCCCACGAGGAAGAAGTCCGGACACTCACACGTTGATCAAGTTTTAGCAAGTTTATTATTCGAGGATGGCTATTTACTAGTCAAATTAGCTACTTAAGATATACGGTGATGTCTATGATCTTTTTAGCCAGCACATTACCCAAGTCGTCCATAACCGCGGACTCGGCTTTTCGAAAAGATTTAACCCTGCAGGGGTGCCCAAATGTAACCATACACGTTCGATCAACCACACGCCACAGAGGCAAAAGGTATCTCAACACGACCTTCCCCTTCACTACTACATTGGATAGAGAGCCACCTATCTGAGACTGATCCACGTGGGGAGCCCGGCCGAAACTCCTTTGCGGGCCCAAACATTGCGAGGACGGTCTCGGGAGGTAACACTCATACGATTGCTCCTCCGTCAACATGCGGTAAACGCCACGTGCCGCAATCCTATATGCAGTTTTAGTTCATCTTTTATTATTATTATGCTCCAAATGGTAAACGCCCGAACTAGTTTGTGGCTCCCTAACCAATATAGCAGATCCGGTACTGAGTTGCGGGGGGTTCCATAAGTCTTCCCACGTGTGGGTAGGGCGCTCATTCTTGGATAAGCGGAAAAGAACGGTTTTCCTAGGCGACACTAGCAGAACAAATCACCATAGCTGGCCTTCCGCCGGTGCCTTATCTTTAGTATAATAAAGTGATTCCCACATAGGAAGTCTTCAATTATTTAAAATATACTAGCTAAACATGTGATAGACCACAATCAACTCCTAAGCATGCTAGTAGATAGTAACTGGGAACAAGCATAGGATATAGGCAGGCATATCAGGAATAACTGGACTTCTATCAGGCTATGCAATTCTAATAGGAATCGTAAGACACAACAGAACGGAAGTCCTAAAGCATGCAAGACAGGAATAGGCATCACATGAGAAAGTTGGGGAGGGGCTGCTTGCCTGTTGGCTCAGTAGCCTGGTACTGGGCTAGATCCTCGGAGGTGTCGGGGTACTCAGCAACGTCGTCGTCTACGGTAACCCCAAAACATAACAAAGGCATAATCAATACAAATGCATTCAATCAAGCATGATGACATGACAAATTTAATTATGCAGCAATTTAAGTGCTAAACATTTTATTAGGCAAGTTAAAATTAGGGTTTAGCAATTTAATAAACAAATTAGGCATTTAGGCATTTTAATTAGTTCAATTAATGGCATTTTCATTTATCCTGAAAGTTAAATTGTTTAATTCATGCATGCAAAGTTAGATTTGAACAGATTGCATTTTTAGCTTTAATTTGATATAAAATTCATAATTTTTGGAATTGTAAAACAAAAGTTATGAATTTTACAAGATTAATTAATTAGCAAAAGTTTTATTTATTTTAGCCATTTAAATTAATTCCAAAAATTAAACAAAATTTATATTTGAACATATTACATTTTTCTGATTTCAAAACATATTTTTATTGTAATTTTTGAATTCGAAAAGGCCAAAAATTAATTGATTTATAAACAGGACAGAAACTATTAGCAGGGGCCTATTTGTAAAAGAATTTTGAAAACTGGGTTTTCTGGAAAAGTTTCCAGATCTGGATCTGAGATCTAGATCTGGGTCTTTTGTCACCGGGTGGAATTCTACACACTGAGGATGACAGGTGGGACCAGGGGGTCCACTTGTCAATGTATAGCGTGCAAGGAAAAAAAAGGTGGGTTAAATCGGCCGGGCGGGGATCGAACCCGGGACCGATCGGTGTGTAACAGGGGCAGTGACCAGTTGAGCTGTGCTGCGGATGTTGTAAAGAGAGGGGATTGGCTGCCTAAGTGTTGGATCTGTGCAGCTAACTGAACTTTAACTGAAGAAAAACAGCAGGCTTCAGACTTCAGAGAGACAGAGACGGACGGCGACGGTGCGGGTGCAGCCGGCGACGTCCACGATCTGGCAGCGCCGGGGACGTGCGTGCGCGTGCGGTGCAGTGGGTGCAGAGGCGAGGCATGCACGGGCTCGAGGTCGAGCGGCAGGAGCTCGCGCTCGGCCATGGTGCTCTGCCTAACGACGACGGAGACAAAAAGGACGGCGACCACGCGACGGTGGCGCCCAGAGCACGGGGAGGAGGAGGAAGGGTGCCAGAGACGGCGGCGTGCTCACCCAAGGCTGGTGGAAGCAGATCGGCGATGATGGACGGCGGAACGACGACGATGGCGTGCAGGCGACGGTGGTAGACGACGGCCGTGGGTGAAGTAGAGGGAAGCCGGTCTTGGAGTAGACGATCGGCTCCAGCGTGTCCAGCTCCTGCTCCAGCTCGCGGCAGTCGACGACGTGCTCCAGCTCCGCTACCCCATGGCGACGGCGATCTCCTCCGGCTAGAGAAGGTGTGGGGCTCTCGGTTGCTCTCGGGTTGAAGAAGAAAAGCAGGGAGGGAGAGAGATGGCGGCGGCGGCGTCAGGGAAAGGAGGGAGAGGGGAGAGGCGCTAGGGTTAGGAGGGGGTGCGGCGCTAGCTTTATAGGCCGGGGAAAGGTGGGGTGGCGTGGCATGGGAGGCTTGGAGTGGAGCGACGGCGCGCTTGCTCGGGAGGACGACAGCGACGTCGAGGAAGAAAAAAGTAGGCCGAAGGGGTATGGGCCTAGTGGGCTGCTCCGGCTGGCCAAGGAAGAGAAGAAGAGAGGGTAAGAAGAGGGGAGGCTGGGCTCGGCCTGGCTATGTTTTTCCAGTTTTGGCTATTTTCTTTTTCCAGGAAAAATAGGAAGAGAGAGAAGAAAAGAGGAAAAATAAAATAGGCTAAGGTTTTTAATTTCTCCTCAAATATTTTGTGACTTTGCAAATTCAAATAACATTTTAAATTTGTTTGTCCAAAATAATTTTGGTTTTAAATAGTTTGGTTTTTGAAAAAAATCAATAAGAGTGTCACATGTGATAAACACATAAAATGACAAACCCCTTTTTTTTATTTTGTAAAAACCACAAATGCATGATGCCATGATGATGCAACAAATTAAATTCACAAACAAAGAAAATTAAAAGGGGATTACTTTTGGGATGTTACACGGAAGGAGCGGCGGCGTCGCGACCCTATGCTAGGGTTTCATGAGGTGGTCGGGGATTGGTTCGTCTGGTCGTCTGGAGTTTCTTTTGTGGGCCGGCCCGCGTGGAGATAGCGATCGGCAGAAACGTCGGGTGTTGGGCCTCCGAGCGATTGAGCGGACGATGGAGCAAGCGAGCGGACGATGGGAGTACCACATACGGTTGAACCACCAAGTGCAATATTATAGTATAGAAAATAATACTAGTTGAATGGCCGTGTGTTACTACGGGTGATAATTTATTTGTCAATAGAAATGTAAATTATGTTTGTTGATCATTGGAGAAAAAAGTAACCTAAATTAAGGAAGAAAGAAATGTGAATTTTGTGAAAATGATTGGTGAAAAGATTTGTCGTAGGAGGGACGTAAGGTGGAGCCAAACACATGAAAACAGAATGCTACTTTTTAAGATAGAGATTATATCTACTGGTAATGTAGATTTAATCACAGTAATATTGTAAAACCTTCAGTCATTCATACAAAAAAATGCATGTATACGATGTTATTTTCTAGGTATCAAGTTCTCGATCTGTGATTAGTCCTCTGGGGCAAAGGGTCGAGATTACATAATTGCAGTACATAGCAACAGAGGACATGACATTGACCGAGACGGGAAGGAATGTGAGCCTTGGGGTGCAATTGTTAGAGCAATGTACGTAGACAGAAGAAAAAATTAAAATAAATGGTGATGTTGTCGCATTTAAGGGTAAAAAATGCCAGAAGAACTGATAGCTTGCTAACTCGATCGCTAATTCCATTATTTTCTTTTAGCCATATACTCGTCGCCATAGAAGAAGCCAGCAAACCAAATAAAATTTGGTCCCAAAACAAAACACCAACACTTTTAAGTAGCAGATTTTACACAAGTACCACAAATAATCCGACGTGACGTCTTTCATGAGAACAGAAGAATCACCTTTGGAAGCAAAAATCAACCGCCTTGCTCATCTCTTCTTCCTTCAGTTAGAGGCCTTCCTGACCTGGAGTACGAACATTGGTGTTCTCCCGATGGCGTGGCTGGTCGAGTGCTTGGTCCATGGGAAGCTGACGATGTTGCCGCTGTGAGAGAATAAAAGTAACCAGATATAGTAAAACAACATCTAAAAAATACAAATTAGGAAGAACAAAATACCAAATCCATTCACAAATTCACATGTACACGGAATATGCTCTTTTCATTTTCAAACAGTACACATCATATGCATTGTAGTATGTAAACAATGACCAATGAAGTGCAAGCTTACTCTGACCTCAGCCTACTTTTAATCACATCACCTGAGTAAAATTGCACAAATAAATCTAAAATATATAGGAGGGAGTAGGAGGAGAGGAAAGGGAGCAGGAAGAGACGCACCCGTCCAATCATTGTTCATGCTACTTATGCGTACCTTTGTTTTATCATGGAGTTGATGATCAGAAGGCATCCAGATCTTTCCAGTTTCCAGCTCAAAGAACCTGCAGGCGTAACATTTTAACATCAGAGCATGCATCAATGGCACAAAGCTAGAACAGTAGCTGACAAAGTATGAGGATGTTCATACCATGAGGTCTGTGACACTGAGGTGAGGCAGATGCTGCTGCACTGTTTGGCAGATAGTGAGGGAACCAAGCCATAGCAGAAACTGCAACCAATTGGTACAGAAAATTAACATAGAAAATCATGAACTGCACAAAGCACAATTTCATGTTTCTTCTTTTAAGCTATTTCACAGAACATAGCATCACAAGAAACTGATTCAAATCCATTCATATGATTATTCAGTATCATTATCCAATTAATTCCTCAGTAAACAATATGAATCAGCAACGGAGAAAAGAGTGGATCATTTACAAGCAGAGCTCATCTCTGAAACTACTATATGTACAGTTATGTGCTGAATCATGTCCTGGGTAAAATGGGTGACATATACACCAAAGATGACCATGGCAATTCTTCAACGCCGGAAGTGTAAGAATAGTAATACCATCAAGCTCAAGATGCAAGTAATACTTGTTCCAGAATGCAGATATGCAACTACGAAATACACTCCTCTCTAAGATGATTGAATACTTGTTGCAGAATGCAGATATACCATCGTAGCAACTTGGACAGTCCTAGTATCCAGATAGTTATTCTTGTCAAGCACCCGATAACTTGTGATGATTATCTGCAGGCATATATCACACCACAAAAATTAAACATTTGGACAACAAGTACACTTGGCCAGCCGCCAAGAACGTTTTTTCTTAAAAAAAATTGACGCAGCTCCAGGCAACCAATATGGCAGCAGAAGACAAGAATGTGTAAATTAGTAACTTCTGCAGTATTTCAGGTGTAATACCAAACTATGATAGCCTATTGCTACTATATGCTACTATATGCTACTACATCACCTTGAATGAGGCGAAGAACAGAGAAAATGCACCATCAGTGCTAGTCTCTGATAGTCAGGCTTCTGAAGAACTGCCTGTAGCTCATTACATGATTAGAGTTAAAAGATGATTTACATGAGATATTTAATTGAACATATGATAAGCATCAATTCGAATCTAGCATGCTTCATACGGAATAATATGAGAACCAAATTTTGGTGCCATACGATACTTACAATTAGAATCAGGACGGAAAAATCTGCTACCCCATGAATGTCTTTCCTATGTTAAAGACATCACTATCATAGACAGAGTCATACCATTAATTTCTGCAATATTGCAGAGAACTATGATATCCTCAGAACCATCATAGCATTTTTCCCAGAACCATTGACAATGCCACCTCTTCAAGTTTTGGTAGGGGGACTATTACCGTAAGAAACGACAGACCTGCACGTAAATCATGCAAACTTGTGATTAGTTCACCTAGTTATAGGTAGTCAAGAGGGGATGCCTAAAATTCTAACCAACCAAGTATCTCCTATGTGCATTCCATCTTTCTCCTAAAAGTAAACCGAGTATCAGCGACAATTTTGAAAATATACCTTTGATTCATTGTGATGGTGCTGTGACAGTGCCGGCAATCAGAGATCTCACTTCAACAATGCTCACATGCATCGGCTCCTTCGGTACTGTGTACACCTGCCATGGTACATAGACAGTTAATTGGACAAATATCATCCAGAAAATTTATCCATAAGATTACGCTAAGGTAATATTAGAATAAATAATGTTGTCTGTCAAATGTAACATCTTTTGCCAGCTCAGTAGTACGGTTATTACCACCCTCCCAGAATTTCCTTTCCTCCTTTCAAAACTATCACAAACTTTGAACTACAGAGAGTTTCCCAAGGGATCTCAAGCTGGCAGTTAGTGATTTCTCCATCTCCCCCGCAATGCAACCTCAGCACACAGCATAAAAACCAAAATTGCTCCCAGTCTCAATTCAAATCTATGAATTGTACCACACAAAATTGCCCCAAGCATCCCATACAACAGAGCTTAGAACATAGTACATACAACAACATCATATGACGCGTATGTCCCTCTTTGTACATCAGTGTGTGTATATCAGAAAAGCAACCAACAGTATCAGTAGCAGCACTGAAGTAATCATCCGCACCACCGATTCTCTCCCTCCCTCACGAACTCACGTTCTCACCACTACACGGTCTGTCACCGCTTCTCAGAAGTCCGGCGAGATGGACCAAGTCCCGCCATTCTCCTTTAGGATCGTGCGTCGACAAGGGAATTGAAGTTGGAGATATTCTTCCTAGAAGGCGGTTGCATCGGTGGAGACGAGGCCTTGCTCTTGGTTTAGGATAGGTGTTTACTTGTGTTTGGTCTTTGGTGGTTTGTGTCTATGTACCGGTGTGGAGTGGTGTTTCTTGACAGTGTTGTGCACAACGGACTGTCATTTTCTTGTACTCAAACCTCTATCTTCTATAAAAGTAAGGTACGAATTGCGTACTCTCAAAAAATAAATAAGTCCGGCGAGATTGTCATCGATGTGTCAGTCTACATACATGAATGCGTGCCATGGTCCAGCATACATCGTCCGGTCCTTGAGCACATGCTTCACAACACTGGATGCCATATTAGCCGTGTCAGCCATCGGGTCCTTGCCTCCGCTGCCCCAGCAGCCCAGCATGCTTCACTACACTGGTATCAATCATAAACATTTATTGAGAGATGCTCCGGTAATAATATGATCAGAGAATGTTGTCAGAGGACAATTTCTCGGATCATATTTACAAGTTAACAACTTGAATCGATAATGTATCTCTTAATAAATCCATGTGATCAGAGCCGAAACAATTATTCCTCTACATATAGTGCATGGCAAAAGACACAATTTGGCTACGCCGTATATATATAAAAGGAACCTATTCCTGTTTAAGCTAAACAGGAACTTTCTGAACCTTGTCGGATATGCTAAGTGAACCTTAACGCTACTTCATGTGAACCTTCAGACGGAACATGAATTGAACTTTTTTCCTGAAATTTTTTTGGGACGAGGTGAACTTTTTTCGCGATTGCACATGAACTTTTTTTTTCTGTACCAAGTGAACCTTCTCGCGCATGACATGTGAACCTTCGGACGGAACATGAAGTGAATTTTTTTGAGGTGAACTTTTTTTCGCAATTCCACATGAACTTTTTTTCTGTACCAAGTGAACTTTTTTTATGAATGAAGTGAACTTTTTTTTAACGGAGTGAACTTTTTTAAACTTTTTTTTAGGAATGAGGAGGAGGTTCAGACGCGCGCACGGAGCAAGCTAGGTCGGGTTGCCGTCGTGGAAGATCGGATGATTGCTCGCCGGCGTCCAGAGTTGCTCATGCAGGCGTCCCAGGCAGTCGAGCAAACTCTAGCATGGCTCGAGTCAAGCCCATCGCTGAGGAGCACCACACGCCCCTCTGTCCGTCCCGGTGCGAAACTGAGGCGCACAGAAGGCGAGCGACGCAGCAGATGGTGGTGTTTGGCAGAGGAAGGGCACGGGGGCATGGTGGGGCGCCGGAAGAATCCGCGCGGTGCAGGGATGGGGTGCGGCGCGGCCGCCGGTGCGGGAGGGGAAGGGGGCGCCGCAGCCGCCGGTGGAGGAGGAGAGCGGGCACCGCGGCCGCCGGTGGGGGAGGGGCGCGGGCGCCGCGGAAGATTGCCGGGCAGAGCGCGGCGTGACCCTCCCCGGTGGTGCGGCATGGAGGCGAGCCCCCGGTGGCGCGACATGGAGGCCGGGGACGGCGCGGGATCTAGTCGGGAGCCTCCCGGCAGCGCGGTGTGGAGGTCGCCCCCCCCCCCCCGGCGGCGGGGTAGGGAGGCCGGGGATGGGGCGCGGCGGGCTCGATTCGGTCGGTCGGCTCTGTGTGGTAGGTGGCGTTGGGGAGCTCCGTCGTGAGTGAGAGGTTGGAGACGAGGGGAACGTGGGGAACTGGGGATGGGGTACGGGCCGGGTCGGGGTGGGAGGTGGCGGATCGGTTGTTTTTTTCTAAAATCAGAATAGTTCATGTATATATATATATATATCATGTATATATATATCATGTATATATATATATATATATATATATATATATAGGTATTCTGGAACTAGTTCTAGAATAGCTATTCTGAAATCACTTCTGAACTTCCCTCGCAATGTTGATGAAATTCATTTAATGGTAATGTGAACTTCCTGACGGAACAGACTGATTCTCCACCTTCACGGGAAAATTTTCTTGTGCGATTTTTGATCCGCTTATCGGAATGATGCATGTGATATACCGTTGGATAGCTATGGAAATTACGAAACTTTTTCATTTTCACGGGTTTTCGAAATTAGTTACGGTTTTTAAAGAATTTCAAATATACTAATACTTCGCGTCCGTACCGTATTTTGGTCGCCATTTTCAAACCGTTTATCGGATTGATGCAAATGATACGCCGTTGGAAAGTTATGAAAAAGCCGCAACTTTGTTATCTCACGCACTTTTTCGAAATTCCTTACGGTTTAAGAGCAGTTTTAAATATACATAATTCTGTTGTTTTAGAATTCTCATTTTTTCTGAACTTCCCACTTCGCATCTGTGAACTTCTTCCGAACACATAAGTGAACTTCTTGACGGAGCACCAGAAGCACATTCTCCGTCATGTTCTTGACTTCTTTGATATTATTTTTTTTACGTGTTTGATTTTTCGTACTCGGACCATTTCTGAACTTCCCTCGTCGCGAAAGTGAACTTTTTACGGAGACGTAAATGAACTTCCTCACGGAGATTTAGACGCACGTACTATGCCACGGTTTTTGACTTTATTTAATTTTTTGTAATGTTTTTCCAAAGTGCACTTCACGTCCTTCACACCACACGCAAGTGAACTTGATTTTTTTTGCGAGTGAACTTCCTAAAATCAGCATCGGAACGTCATAGTTTGAGACAATGAACTACATAGTTCAGAACCAAAACAACCATTATCTTCACAGGCAGTGAACTTCACAGAAACAGAAACAAACTGCAAAATCACAGTGCTAGAGCCCGACGTGGCCGGCTCCAGGAAGAACGCCACGGGCTGCCGCACGAAGCAGGGAGGAGGGTGGCACCATGCGCTGAGCAGGATGGCTGACCATGGCCGCCCCCGAGATTGGGCATGGAGATCGAGTGGGTGAGAGGAAGTCTGCCGGGGGAGCGTTGGAGGCACGAGGTCGACGACCAGGAGATGGAGCGTTGGAGCAGGGGCCTCCTTGACGGCCTGCGGCGGAGGTGGGGGTCCTCCCGGGCGGCGCCGCTTGGGGCGGAGGTCGGGGACCCTCCCAGAGAGGATTCTGGCGGGGGTCGAGGGTCCTCCCAGAGGCGATGCTGCGGAGGTCGGGGCCTCTCGGGCGGCGCGAGTGGAGGTCGGGGTTCCTGCTGGGGACGGCGTGAGGCGGAGGTCGAGGAGGCAGCGCGGTGTGCAGGTAAGGGCCCTCCCGGTGGCGCGGTGTGGTGGTGGAGAAGCTCCCGGCGGGAGGTAGGTAGAAGGTAGGGGGCAGGTGGATCGGGAGTGCACAAGGAAGACGACACCGATTGGATCGGGGTGGGAGTGGGATGCGGGAGAAGGTGGGTTTTTTTTTACTCCGATGCGGGTCGGATATCCGGTCGGGTTTAGGAGGTCTTTAGTATGGGAGGGTTCTAGAATAGCTATTCTAGAACCTCTTAAGGGGGGTTCTAGAATAGTCCTGCTATATATATATATATATATATATATATATATATATATATATATATATATATATATATATATATATATATATATAGTGAAAAGCATTCCTATCTTGTGAGACGCCAGTCACACCGATCGTGGCCGCACATGAGCCTTGGGGATCTGGACCCGGAGCTGGACAAAAACTTTCCTCTTTTCATTTGCTTATTTTTCCATCAGCGTTGCTTATTTCCTCTTTGGTCGGCTTGGTCCCGAATTCTGGGCATGTGGCAGGCCCTAGGCCTGTGGGCGTGACAGCCCACTAGCCTCTCGTGTGCTGCTCTGCCCACCCACGCCCTAATATCTCTCGTGTGCTGTGTGCCCGTGTGCCGTGACCCGTGAGTCCGTGACCCACCCACCCCACGATTCTCTCCTATGAACCAGTCCCCCACCCACCCCACCAGGTTCCTCTCGATCCCCACCGCAGCCACCCACCGATTCTCTCCCGTCGGGGAGGAGGACTTCTGCGGTGGCCACATGGCCATGGCGGCCCGCGATGCTTGACGTATCTCGCGTCGGATAGAGGATTGGTGGAGCATGCCTGCATCCGGTCGCGAGCGAAGGAAACAGACGGCAAGCAACAGCAGATGTGCCGGTCGCGAGCGTCGGGGACGGGCGCCGAGGTCGTCCTCCTCTGGCACCTCACTGTAGCACCTCTCCCAGATCTGCTCATGATCCGTTCTCTATTCTTCTTTGATTTTCCTCTGATTTGCCCCCGATGCTTGACCCCGCAGGACGAGGAAGATCTCCGACCACGCAGGACGAGGAGTTCCGTGCTGACCCTTCCGCCACCGGGCCTGGGCGACGCCATCTCGTTGCCATCAACGAGAAAATCCTCATGCACCGTCCTTGTCTTCAGCTAGCAACGAATCGCAGTCCAGAATAGGCAGGCACCGTTCGTCTTATAGCCCGGCACCATTCGTCTTATAGGCAGACACCGTTTCGCAAAAGGGACGGCACCGTTTGTGATATTATCTTCATCCTCTTGATCTTTGGCCTCCCATTTGTCTTCTTGTTTTCTGATATAGTGGGCGTGGAATTTCAGGGCAGAAGGTGCACCAGTATAAGTGGCACCGTTTGTGATTTTGATTAGGCCCGGACTGATTTCATATGGGCACCATTCATTTGTTGAAGCGGCCCCTTTTGTTTTATCGATTGTTTGTGCTTCGACGAGCTTAGTTACACCACCTCACTATTTTTAATAATGGTGCTCATGTTTTATGTGAATGGTCCCTCACTGGTCTTGCTTTTGTGCTTCAATTTTTACAGTTTGCCATATCGGAAGTGCTCCTTTTTTATGAGGCACCACATCCTTTCATCTACGTGAGTGTCACAAAAAGTTGATGCGCATGTCTGGGAACCATGTAGAGGCTACAGCAGACAGCTGCAAAAGCAACAGCAGACCGTCAGAGTTAGGTTTCTTATTCGGGCCAAGCTAGAGCAAAAGACAACCAAGGACTTGCCTCTTTGGACACGCGAACACCAGAAAAGAAGTAAAGCGGCTCCTTTTCTAATAAAAAGGTCGGATCTCAAAGCAATCTAACGGTTCTGGATGGTGTGACGCTAGTAACCAAGTATAGAAAATCCGTGCTCTATATATATATATATATATATATATATATATATATATATATATATATATATATATATATAGCATATCACAATGACGGTGCCCATGTGTTGCAAAGAAAACAAAACCAATCCAGGAAATCTAAGGTAGTAATGTCCATTCGCCCTAAACCTCTTTGTTTGTGTGTGTTTACTTCTTTTACCAGGCAGTACTAAAGCACTTCTCTCGGGTACTCATGGAAAAGCACAAGTTCTTAGAAAATACCTCGTATACCACGCCTACAATGACAGGATAATAATCACATCATAGCTCTGGGAGGTGGACCATTTGAATCTAGAATTCTGTATCAAGTGGAAACGGAATTCAGCATTACTATGCGCATTTCAACCAACAGAGTGAAAGACAATTCTCTATAGAAACTTCAGCATCCATAAGTGTAACAGGAAAAGGCATCCACCTCCTTGACACACATATACCTGCCCCACGCGTTTTCTGTAGTGAGAGAAACAGAGAGAGGAGAGGTGATGTGCAGCCTGGGAGCACTGGGTCTACGGCGAGAAGAATCATGCCGACTTTTGGTACCCGAGCGGCGCTAGAAGAAGCAGGGAGGTAATGGGGAGTCAGGGCGGAACGCACCACCGGGAACCATGGGCGGGCCTCCCGGCGGAAGCGTGTGAAAGCGCATGCAGTGGCGTCCCCAGAATCGGCGCGAACTCGTGGAGCTGCAGGAGAACGAGGTATGCGGGACGGTGACCGGCGCTGGCCGGCGTGCAGTGTAGGCGGGGCACCGGGATGACGCGGTTCGAACGGTGGAGCGTTGGTCTTGCGGTACTGGAGCTTGGCAAATGGCAACCGTCGGCAAGGCTCATAGTGGCGTGCTTGGGCACGTGCGGCGCGTCATCTGTACAGATTGAGACAGAGGCCGTCGGGAGAGTGGGACGAAGCATAAGGGGAGAGGTGGCCATCGGGGCCGCGCGCCGGCGTGTCAGAGAACAGAGGTGCCATGGAGGGGCATTGTGGGCTAGCAGCGGCGGTCGATGCAAGGGAACCGCGGTGGCCCCAGGTCGCCAGTGCTTGCGATAGGATCTGGGAGTCTTTCCGTCGGCGGCCACCAAGATGCAGGACAGGGACGCAGGGTGATGAAGGAGCATGGGGAGGCCAGCTCGATTCCTTGACTCGACGGATTCACAGATAAAACGGATCGGAGGACGCGCTCACCTGCACCATCTCGGCCGGTGACGGCGGGACGGGGTCGACTCGGGGTAGAAGATGACCTGCAGACCAGGACCGAACCTGCCGCCATCCTCGTCCACGGCGATCTCCTCGTCCACGGAAGACTGGGACAGTCGAGATGGACATAGTGACGACCTAGGCCGGATTCGAGGGCCGTTGTGAGGAGGCGCTCGACCCCAGAAGCGGGGGAGAGGGCCGATAGAGAGAAGAGGCGGCTTGGAGCGGAGGACGGGGTGCGAGAGGGAGGTGTGGGGGCAGACTACGCCTTGATCGTGCGGCTAAAGTGGGAGCGATGGTCTGCCTCGACGATCGAGTGGCCAGTGTTCGTGCGATGGTCTGTCGTTGGACGTATCAACTCCAATATTATCTAAACTAATAACTAATAATAATATAATATACTAGCTAAATGTCCGTGCGTTGCTACGGCATAAAAAATAATTATTTTAATTATAAGGGTGATAAACTCTCGCTATAAAAACCGAGCCGAGTCATGGTTGATTATGAAATGGTTAGCCACAAATTCTAGCTATGTTCCACCTCCTCCCGCGCCCCTCGCCCCTCGTCTTCTCAAGTTGCATACTATCGCTCGGCACGTTTACCTCCTAATGTCTCCTTCTCAACTTCATTCTCTCTATCCAACAAATCTTTTATAAAGAAGAAAAATTAAAATCGTTGATGCGTCAAATCTTAATCATCGCAAAGGATCACCAAGCAAAACAAAATTGGCAAACAAAACAACCACATACAATTGAAAATCAGACCGAAATACATCTTGCAACTTCAAGTGCAGGATCATACAAAAATCTTAGTCAACTCAGACATGGGTTGAGAGTTGAGACTGTTTTCTTATATCTGGTCATGTGCAGGTGGAACATCATGTCCGGATCAGTGGCAACAAGCAAACTGCGGCCAGAAGCTTGAAATTGCGTACAGAAGGCAGCACCACAATATGGACAGAGTCTGCATCAAACGCTGACAATGACAACACAACTTTTTATCAGGGTGATGTTCGCAAGTATTATATACCAATCCAAAGCATAAGCGACGTCAGCAGATGAACCAGTTCATGTGCCCATCAATGATCCTCATCACACTTCATCTATTGGAGCTGTAGCGCTGCCTGCTAGTGTCCCTGCATCTAAAGCCACACCACTGCCAAAACCTATCAGTCTGTCGAGACGCCTCTACCTGTAGCTGCGACTACGAGCCTATGCGGGTGACGCCCTGCAGTAAAACTCCATCCATTGCTCCCTTCTCGAAGGTCTGGAGGAACCCAAGCCTCTAATACTTCGACGGCTTGGTGGACTTGAACTCCACGGGGCCGTCGCCATCTAGTAAAGCGCGACAGTCACAGTGCAGGACTACGCGTGAGGTCGGTTCAGAAGGCGATGCCATGTCCACATGGAACGTTGATGGTATCTTCGGCGAGCGTCGCTCTCTCATACGCCAGGGTCCGACGTCTTCGCACACCGGCAGCCACGCATGGCCACAGGCAAAGCCCGTCCTGCTCCCTCATTCAAGATCGACGTGGCGCCGGAGTCATAGACGAGGGATTAGTCAAGGAACGACCCATGGCGCTTGAATAAAGAGGACGGCGGCGAGTTCGATGCTCGGGAGGAGGGCATACGGCGGGAGCTTTGCCGGAGCTGTAGGAGGTCAGTGCTAGGGAGGAGTTCGTCCGGCGGATCAATTCAATGGAGAGCTTGGGGATGGGCATTGCGTCAATGGGGAACTCGAGGGCTCGCACGGTTGGGGATTTTTTCTTTTTTCCATAGAAACACTGAACCGGCGTGGTATCACTTGGGGGTGGCAACGTTGTAATATTTACTACCTCACGGGGGTAAAATCGGAAAATTAAATTGACGTACCATACCATCACCACCTATTGCAATATTATAGTTTAGATATAATAATAATAATATATAATAATAATAAGACTATAAGATTGGGATCGGACGTGATGGTTCATGGTACGTCTTTTTCGATTTCCACTTTTGCCCCTGCGTGTTAGGGATATTACACCATTTGCCACCGCCAAATGATTACATTGCCGGTTCGTTATCCCCGAGAAAGGAGAAAAAATCCCCATCTTGACGCGATTCTATCCTCGAGCTCCGCATTGACGCGATCCACCGGACGACCTTCTCCCGAGCACTGGCCTCCTCTAGCTCTAGCAAAGCTCAAAGCTCCCGCCGGACGAACTGCTCCCGAGCATCGAACTCGCTGACGTCCTCTTTATTCGGGCGCCATGGGTCGACCCAGGTTTCCGCCATGGACTGCAGCACCAGATGCCGCCGTGACCCCATGGATTCACCGCGCTAACCCAATCCTCCGCCACCGGAGGCATCCTATATCCCTCATAGAGCCAGACCAATCCTCCTCCGACAAGCGAAGATGAGTAGAAGGCGCCGATGATGGGGGACAAAGCTGAGGACGCACCCGTGGCGGCGGTGGTCGTGGGCTTTGGGCTGCCCGAGCTACTGATCTGCCCTGGTTCAGTCGGATTTTCTTTCTAGCTGAGTTCAGTCAAATCTTTCACTGTTATAGTTGTGGTGGCTTGGTTTGGTTAGAGCCCTGTGGCCCCTTCTACCTCGAGAGCTAAACTGAGCTGCTATTGCGATCCACCTATGTAAAATCTCCAACTTTTGGCTGATTTGTGTGGGCATGCATGCTTTGCAGGGGGCGGCGCTTCTTGAGGTGGAGGTGAGCCAGACCAGCATTTGTTTTTGCCTAAATTCTTTTATAGTAGTTGGATCGACTGATTTGATGTCACATTGTTGGTTCTGATGTCTGTGTGTGGCTACATTGAGTGTTGTTGCAGCAGTTGCTGCTTCATTTCAATGCACGGAGATGAACAACGTGGAAATCCCAGTGCAATTAAAGTTCATGATGGTCTTCTTGTGATGATCGTTTCCTCCAATAATTGGTTTGATGTTGGCCTTCTACATATGCATATTTGGTTTCGATACCTAGCAGACATCGGTAGGGCGGCGTGCTGAAATAGAGGATGTAGGCGTGGGGAGGGTGTGTAGGTGGGAAATATCCACACTACGACTGCTTTTGGTAAGGCGGGAAGGACGATACCCAGCGACATCGGTAGAAGAGGGCGTAGACATGAGGAGGGCATGTAGGTGGGCAATATCTTGACCCTTGCTTATTGGGTTAGAGACGATATGTTTTCTCCCGTTGCAACGCACGGGTATTTTGCTAGTATATTATATACTAGCAAAGTGCCCGTGCGTTGCCACGGTTTTTAAGTTTTTTTTTGTCTTTCATTCAATGTTTCGTTTTGAACCCAGAAACCCAAGAATCCACGCAACCAAATTGATTAAATCACGAGCGAATTTCTGCATGGCACCACCCCTTCCACCGTGTGTAACCGCCCTCTACCTTGTACCAGCGCCTACGCCCCAGTTCAAGCTTGCGGGCTCTCGGCTCCGCCCCTTTTCCCTACTCGTCGGCGCCGTCCTCGCATCCCCTTCTTTCAGCTCTCAAGAGCCGCCCAGCTTGGGGACCCGTCGACCTACACCCCTTTTTCCCTAGCATGGGGCACCAGCGGCATTCCCACAATGCCGCTCTTCTCGGGACCCTAGTAGCCTTCACCCTGCACCTCCTAGCTTGGAGCCCTAGTTGGTTGCACCAAGCTCCGCCCTGCCTTAGGGAACCGACGGCTTTCACCCGCGTTGGCTCCGTTCTCAGGAGGCCTCCACCTACGTGTCGCCGACTCCTCACATCACGAGGTCGCCTCTAGCATGATCCGCCACCTACTAAGGAGAAGTCGTGCGCCACCCAACTCTGGTACGAGCGAGATGGCAGACTACACGAAGAGGAGTTGCCCAACTTCGATGGCCGAAAAAATTTGTTAGACTAACAAAGAAAGAAATAATCTTCCTTTTAATATTACATTCCAAATAACTTCGAACAAAAATAAAGTTGAGCATGAACTAAAATATAGAGTAGTTAGCAAGAACACCTCATGTAAAGATTCCGAACTTCAGAGAGACGCTCA
>QRDG01001401.1:792386-960161 GCA_012064385.1 Puccinellia tenuiflora
AGACAGAGACTCCAATCACTCGCACCCCAAGGCGTATTGGTATTGTCCACAGCTAGTAAGAGCCTAGTAGGGCCTCGTCTAGGTCTTCCGCGTCTCCCAGGCGGCGGCGGCGGCGGAAAAGCTTTTTCCTGCTCCAATCTCCGGCGATTGTGCTGGGCCCCTCTCCTTCCGCTTGCCGCTCCGGCGGCAGGAGGGAGGGGGACCCCGTTTTTTGCATGGTACTTAGGGCTAGGAGTTCTCTGGCATGGCGCGTCGTTGGGGTGGTGGGAGCGGCGCCCGGGCAAATAAATCTGCCTCAACTCTTCTCCCACACCGGCGTTGTCCTTCATGGCGGCATCTCGGAGTTGGTGGCACTGTGTGCTTGCCGATCTTTCAGATCGGTGGCTTTAGGGTTCATGGATGGTGTCGGCGAGGCGGCGGCGATGACTCCATCAGATGGTTTTTTCCTCCTGCTCTGTCCCCGTTGCTGCGGCGTTGTCTCCGGCGCCAAGGTGGAGCAGAGAGGATTCGTCCAGGAGTACGTGCAGACGGTGGTCTGCACTGGTGACAGCTGGATATGGTGCACCTTGTGGTGGTGTTCGTGGTTGAAGGCTGATGGTTCTGGTTCTCTACTCCGACATCGTCGTGCGTGGGTGCCAGTGCTGAAGTTCGATGGCGTGTCCGGGGACATGCTGCCCCGGTCTATTTCTTTCAACGGCAATGGTTTGTCCTATGGCAAACTACATTGGAGGTTCGAAAGCTGATGATCAGCGATGGAGCCGCGTCGAGATTGGGTGAAGAGGTGATCTGTCTATTTTTTTCTTGGTGGCTGCTACGGTGGTGCCGAAGAAGATGGATAGGCGTTTGTTTGTCATATAGATTTATCCTATCTTTCCAGATCTGTAAGATCGGTGTATACGTACTTTGTATCTTATCTTTTATTTATCATGAGAATCGTATTACCATGCAAAAAAAAAAAATCAACTCGCACCTATAGCTGGCCAAACGGGCCGTGCATTGCGGGCCGGCCCGAAGCACGGTTTTTAAAGCACGGCCGGCACGGCCCGGCACGGATCTTAACGGGCCGTGCCCCCACAGGCCCGGTCCGTGCCGTGCCCAGCTCCCGTTTGAGGCACGCGGGCCGGCACGGCACGGCCCGTTTAGTTTGTTTTATTTTTTTAAAATTTTTTTACCTATTTTATTTTTTTTTCAATTTTTGGGTCACATTTACGCTAAATGTGCCGTGACTAACGTGCCAGCTGGGCCGTTGACGGGCCGCCGTGCCGTGCCACGAATTGATTCAAGGCCTGTGGGCCGGCCCGACACGGCACGATTGGCTAACGTGCCTAACGGGCCGTGCCCAGGGACGGATCCACTAAGGGTCAAGGGTGTACAAATGTACACCCAAATTTTTTGCAAAATTTTCATATATAGTGTATAATGGACATATATATATATATATCATTTGTGCTAGTTTTGAGTATGTATATGTCGCGTTTTCTCGTCCAAATCGAGCTCAAAACTCGAATTAGCAAATAGCAAGGACAGCAAAGAGCCATTTTCAGTTTTTCACTTTGTTTTGTGTTGGTAAAAATTTATGCTCATTAAAGCGAAGAAGCAACGTCTCTCTCCCGACTAGCCGTTGCCCCTCGCGCCGCGCCTCCTCCCCCCAACGGCCGAATCCCACTGCATAAAACCAGAACCCCTCCACACTCCCACTCCTCACTCACCCACCACCTTCAATCCCACTCTGATCCCCGCTCTCTCCCCAAGCTACTCAGAGCGATGGCGGGCGGCAAGACGCACACGCACAAGGCCTTCCTGCTCTGCAACTACGCGCTGCTGGGCGCGGCGTCCAGCTGCATCTTCCTCACGCTCTCGCTGCGCCTGCTGCCCAGCCCCTGCGGCCTCCTCCTCGTCTTCCTCCACGCCTCACCGCCGTCTTCTCCGCCGCGGGATGCTCGGGCTCCTTCACCGCCGGCCCGGCGCCCTGGCACACACGCCCCACACCGCGGGGGCGGCCCTCACGGCCATCTTCCAGGGCGCCGTCGCGCTGCTCGCCTTCACCCGCACCGCCGACTTCCTCGCCGAGCTCCAGTCCTACGTCCGCGACGAGGACGGCGCCGTCATCCTCAAGATGGCGCGCGCTCGCACCGCCCATCGTCCTCGAGTGGGCCGCCCTCGCGCTCGCCTTCTCCCTGCGCCTCGACGACGACGGCCAGGACGACGGGGAGGACGACCTCCGCCGCGCCAAGAACTGGGCCGACTCCTACCATGTCTGATTGAGGCCTGAGCGCTCCGCCTCGGCTTCGTTCGTCTTCCGCGATGCGCCTCCAGGCGCAGCAGGGATCGATGTGTGATTGTTGTCTGAATTCGTTTGTACTGCTCTGTACTGTACTGTTTTCTCAAATTCTTTTGTACTAAGATGTCAAGGCAATTATATATTGCTTTGGACTTCGGAACTTTGTTGTAAACTGTATTCACACTGGATACATGATTTATAAAGGAGGAGATTTATTCAGTCAGTTGATCCATCATCACGAAATGCCTAAAATTGGGCTATTTGTCAGAATCAGAACAAAGAATCACACCCAAGCACAGCCTAATTCAGTTCCGACGCGCGCAGACCCAATCGCCAACAGAACGTGGGCAAGTTAACAGAGGAGATCACCACACCAGATCCGCTGTCAGAATATTGGTCTTGCGCTACCGTTTCCTCCCGCACAGCACCAACAACAAGAGACGAGCGTGCGGCGGCGCGCTAGGGTTTGCCTCCGCCGGAGAAATCTTTCCCTGCTTCGACCGCCGCCCAACCTGGTACTCCTCCGCGACCGAATCTGCCCGATTCCGCGCAGATCCCTGCAACTCGTCTCCCACGCGGAAGATCCCTCTCCAACCACACCCAAGGGTTCTGAATTCTGAAAGATGCAGAAAATCACAGAAAACCCAGAATCAGCTCAAGCGATCTGGGCGAAGCCGGATGGTGCCAGCTCAGCCAAGAACTCGCCTCGAAGCTGTCTCCAACCATCGTCGCGCTCGCCTCGTTCAACGACGGACGATGCATTCACAGTGCACGGGCATAGTCATCAGAAACCGCCCGTCCGGCGCGCGTCTTTCCTGACGTCGTCAGATCTCTCAATTTGCAAGGGCTGGTTCAAACCTTCACTGAGGTCTGAGGATGAAGGTGCGCCTGCCGAACGGCGAGCTGGTCAATGGATTTGTGCAGCATTACGGCCTGCCCTGCCGAATGCTTGTTGTCACCGCTAACCACTCCCCTGATCTTCGTGTAGCATCCTTCGATGGTGACGGCGTGCAGGTCGAGTTGCTCGCGGAGTTACTCGCTGTAAGGCAATGCTACGACTCGGGCGAATTGATGGGCAGAAGTGGGGAACTGGTTGAGAGTCCAGATGGAGTTGAGAGCAAAGGATTCATGCTATCCTCCTGCGGGATCACTGCTACTGGAGGAGGTGGACCTCTTGTTGATCTTGATGGGAATATTGTTGGGATGAACTGCTATGGTGATGGGGAATTAACCCCATTCGTACCAAGAGATCGAATTCTTGAATGCCTGGTCAAGATTGGTTTCCGTTCCGATATGCAAAAAGAACCGACACCCTCCAGCTTCAGTTCACAAGGTGGCTCAAGTCGAGATAGCTCAAGTGGGGCAAGTGAAAATGAGAAACAGGAACCTTGTGTTCCGGTCCTATGGTGTGAACTTGATCAAGAACTTGCTTCAAAGTTGTCTCCAAGCGTCGTCTCCCTTGCTTCATTTCGTGGAGAGACGTTGCATTCTGAATGCACAGGCATAGTTACTGACAGCAGATTATCTTCTCCCGCTTTTCTGACTACTCACCAACAAGTTTGTATAAATCTATCTATGGTGAACACGTTCTCACACTGCGGGTCAAAGTGGTCTTCCAAATGACCAAGTGGTCGGGGTGGTTGAAGGATATAATGCCTTCTGATAATTTACTTCTTATCACCACTGATCCCTTGCCACCCTTCCCTGATCTTCATCTAGCAAGTCTCAGCAACAGCAGTCAAGTAGAGTCGGCTGCTGAGGTATGCTGTAAGGCGGAGCTTCAAGTCAGGCAAGTTAATGACCACCAGTGGGGTGCTGATTGACAGTCCAAGTGGAGTTAAGTTGTCAACTTGCAAAATCACTGACGATGCCAGCGGAGGACCACTTGTTGATTTTGATGGGAATATTGTTGGCTTGAATTACTATGATAGGGAAACAACTCGGTACGTACCAAGTAGTTTTATTTGTGAATGCTTCGGGCCTGATGTGTTCTGGTCTGGAAGTAATCAAGATGGTTGCAGTACAAGTACAAGAAGTTCAGATGAGATAGAAACATCTTCAACACCCTTTGACTATCCGGAAGTAGTCACTGATCACGTCCAGCCATCTCCTATCCTTGAGCCAACAGCAGCAGAAATCACTGACGATTATCTTAAGCGTATACTTGATCCCTGGCCATCTGATGATAATGATGAATTCACCAAGAAGGCAAATAAGCTCTTGCGTGATGCTGGCTATCCATTGCCAAGTTTTGTTGATGGAGGCATGTATTTGAAGGGTGATTTTGAAGAGAAATTTGGCAATGATATTTGTACTAAATCCATTGAAAGAGTTGCTTCAAAGATGTCTCGATGTGTTGTTGCGCTTGCTTCATTCGACGATGAAGGAAGAAGGTATTTTGCTTGCACGGGTATATTGGTAGAATGCAACAAATCCACCACCAGAGTTCTGACTTCAGCAAGTTTGGTTAGAACTTCTGGTGGTGAAAACAAGATTCATAAGCTGAGGATTGAAGTGTGCCTTCCAAGTAAACAATGTGTCCCGGGGACACTGGAACTCTATGATTTACACTATAATGTGGCTGTTGTCAGCTTCTCGGGTGACCATAGTAGCCATGCTGCAGCAAAACTCAGCGAAACGCTTCAAAATAAGGTAGTGGCTCTAAGGCGTGTGTTTCGATCAGGCGTGTTAATGGTCACAGATGGGGTAGTAACCGGTGAACGAAGCAGGTTTGATTGCGAAGAGCTTCAGACGTCCACTTGTAAAATCACCAAGGCTGGGATTGGAGGACCTCTGGTCAATTTTGATGGGAACTTTGTGGCTTGAACTTCTATGACATCGAAAATACTTCTTACCTACCAAGGGGTATAATTCTGGAAATCCTAAGTCAGTTCAATGCAGAACCAACTGTTTGTACCGAGGATGTAAAGAAGTCTAATTTTAATAGATGGCCCGTGCCTTACCCAACTGGGTTTATCCGACTCGTCAACGTCTGCTACTAGAACAGGACGATTAGAAGTCTTGCTTGTATTTTATTTAAACACCTATACTTAATTTGATGACAATTATATGTCAAATAACCGAGTTGCCCTTCAGTACCTTTCAGGAAGACACATTCAGACATCACCTTTGAGGTTATCCATCCACGAAAGGGACATCGGTTCCCCAATATTGGGAAAACAAAGGGTCCATGAATACGGCCCCTTCACCAAATCCTAATGGTATGTCTTTTCCCTGCTAAAAACATGCTTCCCCTCTGGATAAGGCACCTCTGTATTTGCAACTTGGTGATTTTCCACTAATATAGCATTCCATAATATACAGTTATCCTGTAATGATCTGATGGACATGCAATATTTGAAATGAAAGACTTCACAGTCCTTGAAACATTTTGATATACTGGTAGTGTTATTAGTTTTGATCTAAAGTCAAGAAGTGGATCAAAATTTGGCAGAATTGGCATCTTTGACACGGTGTCTCAAAGACTAAGGTAGACGACCTATCAGCTAACTGTCACATGTGAGCTGTTCCTTTTCCATCAACTAGGTCCAGGATCTTGTGAACCCGGAGGCTGTAGAGCGCTTTGCAGCTTTGTGCACACGGTTATCCTCAGCTGGGAGCAGGATAACATACCATGTCGTACTGTACTTGGTTCCTTTTTTTTAGGACACAAGTGTATTGGGTTCAACTGCACATCCGATTCGGAAATAGAAAAAGGAAGGGGGAAAATGTAGTCGTAGATTGACGAGCGATGAAAAGTCTGTGCAAAATTTATTCGATATTTACAGCTCTTATAGAAAGAAAGATGAGAAGTGATACTGGCATGCCACAAATAATACTGTAACTTATTTAACCTTGGAGGAAGAAACTAAAACCATGTGGCATTGGTTCGTCTCCTGGGATTGCTCTGCTCTTGTATGTGATGGCATGGGTTAATCCGCTGCTTGTTCTTGATTTCCTGCCCATGTCACTCACTGATCATCAACTAATTGTTTTCGTGATCCAGGTGGGCGAGGTGGAGCTTGAGCCGACCGTCCTCCCGGCACGCCTGGAGCAGCTCCTGCGACGGTATCCTCACCCGCCGCAGCACCAGCCGGCCGTCCCCGCGGTGCGCCCTGAGGTACTGCCATGGCTTCCGGCCGCACCAATCACCGATCGGTGGGGGGAACACCCTCCTGCCCTTGTCCTCGCCGGCACGCTCGTCTCCTCGTGGTCGTCAGAGTGGTCTCTTGTATGTGGAGTGCCGCTCTGCTTCTTTTCTTCGTCGATGCCGTCGCCGCCGAGATCGACGTTGCCTGAGCTCTCGGAGCCAAGGCCCTCGGTGCACAGGCCAGGGTCGCGGGATGTTGCCTTGGAACCGGAGTCGTTGAACGGATCCCTGACCTGCAAGGACCTCGCTGCCGTGGGCAAGCCCATGGCAGCAGGCGCTCGCGCCGGCGCGGACGGGGGGCAACTGCTGTCATAGCCGTAGGCGCATGTCGTTGCCATACGTGGTGAAGCGGAACTCAAACTCTCCTCTCTTCCAAGTCGATCGATCGGGTCGTGCTTTCCTGCAGAGTTTCTGGGTCTTGGTCACTTAAATTATAAGTAGTGGGGGCCGAGAAGATATGGGAGCTGGGAGGGACTCGTGGCCTGCTTCTGTGCGTCCTGCAGTCTGCAAAGGGCGGCGGCGACTCTGGTGATGATATCATATGGTAGGCGCCATATCCTCTCTAGCTACTACGGTCCTCTGCGAGATACACATACAGATACTACTTTGTTGCTGCGTGCAGCGCGTGGGTTGGATGCGAGATCGGTGTGGTCTTCAGATCAGTATGGGGTAGTATCTGGTGAACGAAGCAGGTTTGAACTTCTATGGCATGGAAAATACTCCCTTACCTGCCAGGGATATAATTCTGGAATACCTAAATCAGTTCAGAACCGATTGTTCCTGCCGATGGAGAAGTTAAGGCTGCGTTTGAAAGTATTTTTGAAATGTTTCAGAAAAATTGATATTTAAGTTTCAAGAAATTCTGATTTTTTCCCCTAGATGTAAAGACAATGATTATTTCTACGGTGTGCAAAATCAAATGCAAAAATTCTGTATTTTAAGCTATGTAAAATGACAAATTTCTAGATCTGTGTTGATGAACTATGGTAAATTCGTTTTTTTTTTGCAGATTTATCATTTTTAGGTAGGCAGAATTTTTTTCGATTTCAGATAAACTCTATAAAAGAGCCTATGGACGACGGGCTTCAAATCAACTTTTCGCTTCAGTAGCCTCCTAGGAAGACAAACACCCTTAGTTTCTAACTAGTATTTTGTTGTAAAATTATATGTTGCAAACATAAATATATTGTTATTCCTTTCACACACTTATAGCATCACAAAAGGTCACTAGTTTTCTACAGCACCAATGGTTAACACAACAAAATTACCATAAACTAGAGGTTACCACCATTTTTTTTGTTATGCTGCAATTCAATTTCAAATCTATCTAGCTTTATCTGTTCTCTCCTTGTTTATGTATCTAGTTTTGCAACAAAACCACAAGCATCAATTTGTTGCAGTGAACATCTAGGCAGAACTAGGGTTTCCATGGTTGTACCCTACCTCCACCATTAGAACCGACTTGTGTAGATGTGGGGAAGATGTCAGGCGGGTTCCGAAACCCCGTCGAAGCTCCTTGTCGCTCCCGGCGTGACATTGTGGTAGGGGCAAGAATCGGAAATTTCTCGCCACAGAAGGGGTGGAGGCTGGTTCAATGCAGCCGTCGGTGCGCGAGACCCTTCGATGGGTTTATGATGTCGTTGAGGAGGTACAACGATGTTACTTTCAAAATTTCATCGGCCAGCGCCGCGACGTCGCGAGAGAGTCGGGCGGGGGAGGGAGATAGAGAAATTGTTGTGTTGTAGCGGGTTGTTGCAAAGTTGTCGGTGACCGGGGACCATTTCACATTTTCACTCTTGATCCAACGGTTAGAGTTCTCTCAGTGCAATGGCGGAACAACGACTGATTTCCGGATTTCTGTCGGGCGACCGCCTAGCGCCTTTTTTTAGTGGAGTGTTTAATAACCGAGCACTCAAGCAGCGTTTTTTTATCTAAAGGAAAAAAGGCTACTTTTCTAGCAGGAGATGGGCTTTGTTGGGTTGATTGCTGCAGCGTTAGGGGCCGGGCTCGCTCAGACCCAGCCAGGAAGAGGAGGAGAAGACCTCCCTCCGACCCTCCCCCATTTTCTCGGGAGTCAAGCAGATTCCGCCCTCCTTCCCCTTCCGCTCTGCTCTTGCTGTCGCGGCGTGGATCTCGTTCGACCTGGAAAGGAACCCTTACCCCGCCGTCCTTCCTAGTAACCATTACCCTCGCTCCGCTCTACTCTTGCCAGCGTGCCGAGGCGTTGATCGGATTCATCATCTTCTACCTGCTTTACTTCATGCTGCCGCGCTAGGGTTTTTGCTGCCTCGTTCGTTGCGTCCGCTCGGCCGATTCATACAGGAAAGGAAACATGTATGGATTCGTGTCGCCAGGAATCCAATCTAAAGCAAGCGTTGCGTGTTTCTCCGTTGGTTCAGAATACCAATCGAATCGAATCAATTGCCTACTGCTTGCTTCACCTACAGGTTGATACTATTGGTTGGGACCGCTGCCTTATCCACGCCAGTTACTTAGGTCAGGCTAGCAATCGATCTTGTGCTCGACACTATTTAGTTCACCTGCAAATACTATTGGTGGGATCACTCTTTGTTTCACCTACAAATACTAACTCATTGGGCCTTTACTAGATCTTCTTCCCCACTAAAGACGGTGCTTACGTCTGTTAATTTCAACAAGCTTGCTTAATTTCACTGATGGGAAACTATATATACATGCTTCAGTGAGCTTCCATCACTATGTGTACCATCGCTAGGAAATAGGAAAAGCAACCGGGCATGTTTCTACCCTTGTTAGTTCGGGCCATCAGATCAATTCGATGGCGTACTCCTTGGAACTAATTAATTGAGCCTTTACTGGATCTTCCTCCCCACGGAAGAGCATGCTTACCCCTGTTAAATTGCACCTTCAGCTCACTAACGAAAAAAAGACTATGCTTTATGTTGCTTCAGTGAGCTTCGTCACTTAATGTTACAGTGCAAGCTGTCTGTTTGCCATGTGCATATGTTCTTATTTTGCTCCTGCAGATAGATAGATGTCGCAGTCCAATGAAGTAAGGTCAGCTCTCTCTCTACCTCCGATCGGCATTCCTTATCCTTTTCATACTCTGCTCTCTGTTGTAAAAGAAGACACCTTAACCATCATTTTTATCCAGGTACACCGCACGCTCCATCACGCCGCCAGTGGATAGAGACAACTCGCCCCTCCCAAGAGGCGCGCCGCCTCGAGGTCGCCCCCCGCTCCCTCCTCCTCCCCCCTTTTCCTTCCCCCAAAGATGTGCGCACCATCTCCTCGAGGTCGCCTCCGCCAAAAAGACGCAGCAGCGCCTCGAGGTCTCCTCCGCCTAAAAGACGTGGCAGATCAAGGTCAACCTTCCCCCAAGAGGCGTGGCAGGTCTCCTCCCCCAGGAGGCGGGGCAGATCAAGGTCTCCTTCCCCCAGAAGCGTGGCAGGTCCAGGTCCAGGTCCAGGAATAGGAGCCGCTCCAGGCAAGTCCGTTTGATGTTTGTGTCAGTCAGTTTGATATCATATTGTCCAAGAGGAGTTCAGGAAGTATGTTTTACAGCATCATAAAAGGTATTGATTTTCCTTAACACATGACAGGAGTAGAGATGAGATAAGGAATCCTGGGAACAACCTGTATGTCACTGGACTGTCCACGCGGACGTCCAGTGAGGACCTGGAGAAGTTCTTCAGTAAAGAGGGGAAGGTACTCTACTTCTGCTTTATTCCTCCGTTCATGTCTGATATTTGATGTCTCTCATTACCTGTGACTTCTCTCCTTCATGTCTGTCTTATGTTTGATATTTTCTCATTACCTGTGGCCGCCCGTTTATTCTGTGATCATGTCACCAGCTGGTGTGCAAAACTGCAGGTTCAGGACTGCCATATCGTGATCGATCCTCGCACAAAAGAGCCGCGTGGCTTTGCGTTTGTGACAATGGATAATGTGGAGGATGCGAGGCGCTGCATCAAGTACCTGCACCGTACTGTGCTGGAAGGCCGCCTCATCAGTGTGGCAAAGGTATCGTGCTTTTTCTGTGCCTACCTCCTGTTATATAATTATCATCTTCTTTCTGTATCCGTCTGAGTGATCAGGTTAGTTCTTATTACCAGGTAGTAGCAGTAGTGTATGTGTAAACTTGCATCATGATATTGGCTTAAATTTTAGCTGTCCTCACCTGCCTTTTGAACCAGCTTCAGCTGGGAATGAGCCACACATCCCATGACAAATTTACAGTTTATCCCTGTTCTAGATCTTGCCCTAACGGGCTTGTATGACTCTACTTAGACTCTTTCTTCTTAATAGAAATATAGAATGATGCACAGCTCTCCTGCACATCCAAGATTTTTTACACTTAAGTAGTATATCTTGGTTTGTAACATCTTCTCTTATACTTATCAGAGCCTTTGGCAATCTGGTTATAAAACTGGCCAAGTGTTAGCAATGCATAGTGCTTATTGTAATCTTTTGTAGTTTATCTTCTTGCTCACTGGAGTTTTGTTAAGACTGTACTTGGATGATACCTGGTAATATATATGTCTGTGTACATCATCGGTGCAGAGGCCTGGGAGCTTCCCTCCTTTTCGAAAAAAGCTAGAGTACAAGTAATGTAGATACATCTCTGATCTTAGAAAACAAAATTTGTATTGGGGCGACCATGTGAATTCTGCTGGGCTCATTGCAGTGGTGTGCTGGTGTAGCATACAGTATGAACGGATTGAGTTATGCTCTTACAATTTGAGTCCAATGGCAGAAAATGGAGAAACTCCTCGTATTTCCGTGTTTCTTCTTCGCTTTCCTCCTGTTGACTTCCCCGACTGCAGCTTCCACACTGTTGGGGCTTCTCCAACATCGATACTAGGCTGCCTGTAACAGTACTGAACTTTCGTCGACATTGTCTACTGCACTGTCCTTGTCTGCATCGACCCTTACTGAACCATCGTCGACATTGCCTGCTACACTGAACCATCATCGACAGGGCTTACAACATTGTTGGTCACCGACCTTAGCGAACCATCATCGACTTCGCCTACTACAACTGTCTCTGTGCACCGATCTTGCTGAACTATCATCGACATGGCCTGCTACACTGTCTGCACCGACCTTACTGAAACATCATCGTACATCACGTGCTACCCTGTCTGCACCGAGCTTACCGCACAATCATCGACATCGCCTACTACACTATCTGCACCGACCTAGTCACACCTGAGTCAATGCTGCAGTGCTACACATCAGGGCACCATGCTGCAGACAACCGTAATATTTGTCCACAGCCTTTGAGGCTACTGTGGTACGTGTCGCTGGTGTTTGAATGGCTTGAGCGCGCTTCCTGTTAGGACTACATCGATGCAGATTTCATTAACATGCTTGAGTTGGGTTATTTATGCAGTTGGCTACGCTCAGTAATGTGGTCAAATTCCTACTCATTGCTGAACTTTTTGATTGCAGGCAAAGAGAGCCCGTGAGAGGACCCCTACTCCAGGAGAATACTGTGGCCCAAGAGGTATGCATGCACGGATATGGTTTTTGTTTTCTGCGCTTGCAGGAAAACAGCAGACGCTTTGCCTCTTGTTGTTTATAGTATCTGTGTGAAAGATTTCTTTGCATTTAGAGTAGCTTTTTGTAGTCTGCTGGGAAAAGAAAAGGAGATACAGATTTGGGGTTTAGTTTGTGATGCGTGGTGACCAATTATCAGATGATATATCTTCTAATCCGATGGTACATGTAGGCGGGCGTGCCCGACGGAGCCCTTCACCGCGCCGGTCCAGCAAGGGGATCGAGGACCGCTCGAGGGTCGCCGGCTGGGGAGAAGGGACAGGGACAGGAAGCGCGACTGAGATGGAAGTAACAGCGAGTTGCTAGATGTTAATCACTGGGAGAGCTGAGTCTGAATGTCTTTGGATAGGATGCTGAATGATGATTGAAACTTTATTCTGTATTTTTTGCTGCCCTTTGGCTGGCTTGAGGATGGAGATACCTAACATTGTTTTGCTTTAGTTATTAGCAGTGTGTCTTTGTGTCGTATTGCCCTACTGTACTGTCGCTGGTCTCCGGATGGTTTCGTGCTTTTATGCTTTATCATCTTAGAAGCACATCTTTTTGTTTGTTGAAGATCCAGAGCTTTGCAGTGTAGTACCACCGATTCAGACAGCTTCTAAGTTATGGAATCGGCGGCGATCGCAGGCCTGAGCTGAATATAGTTGTTCCTGATGAGGCGCCACACGGCCACAGTGAGGAGAAAGCAGATATGGTCTCGTTTGTTAGGTTGTGTCGCTGATCCTTGATCCAGGTGTTTGCCTGTAAGAGCTTCTTCATATCGATCTGTTCTTTCAGTGTTGAGTGACGAAACAAACCTGGCATCAACAGCAGGAGGGGAGTCGTGACATCCATGTCGTCGTCTCAAGATTTAGGGTAAGGCATGGACGAAATTTGTCGAACTCTGGAGACACAAATTTCAAACTACGATTTCGTTTTCAAATTTTTTTTTTTTTCAAACTACGAAGAGGACACACAGAATCACATATACAAACTCTGTTCCATGGACTCACTGCACTGCATTTACATCACGACCACCGATCGATCCCTAAAAAAAGTAACAAGGTCACAAAGGGAACCAACCAGGCAGCCACGGGCAAACCAAGCACAAGGAGTCATCATCAAACGAACGAATCTGCAACACACGCACCAAACCAATCACACACGATACAGATTGTTACAACACCGACCGAGCGGACACAAACCAATACGCATCAGAAAGGAAGATCGCATGCATGTCGCGATCGAGCACGATGGAGCTACTTGAACGACGGCCTCCTGCCGACCCCGGCCGGCATGGACACGGTGGAGTCGACGCTGAGCCCGCTGACGGACCGCCGGTGCCGTCTGCCGCCAGCCACGGATGCCGCCGGCGTGCCAGCCCTCGACGACGGCTCGCCGCCTCCCTTCCAGAAGGGGCTCTTGGCCCAGCTCCCGATGCTCTGCCCGAGGCCGAAGGAGAACCTGGGCTTCTGCTCCGCCGCGCGCCGCTCCTTGTCGAGCTGCTGCTGCAGCACCTGCGCGCGCGCCCGGGCCTTGGCCGACGCCGACATCGTGGGCGTCATGTAGTTGGGCACGCCGAACGCCGGGCAGCTCGTCAGGCTGTCGTCGTCGCGGACGCTGCCGCCGCCGCCGTGGTGGCTCGGCGTTCCTCTGGCTGCCCGCGTGACGGGCCTGCTGATGCTGTTCGGCTGCTTGGGGTAGTAGGCCGACGCCACCGACCGCGCAGGCGTGTTGGCCGCCGTCGTCATCATCGGCGTGTTCATCTCGCGGTGCGCGACGGGGGTGGGCGCGGCGGGCCTGGGCCGGACGACGACGGGCTCGACGTGGCGTGCGTAGTCGGGCTCGTGGGTGCTGCGGTCGATCGGGGACCACCACCACGGGTTCCGGCCCGACTGGAGGTCCGCCAGGATCGCGTGGGCCGCCATCGGTGTCGCCTTCAGCACCTGCAGCCGCGGACCCACGAGAAGAACCACACACACACACAAATTAGGAACAGTTAACGAACAGGTTCAGCGAGAACATAGTCAACTCTCCAATAGGAGTATGTATACCTACTGACAAAGTAACAAAGACATCACGCCTAGCTTGTCTCAGATAAAGAAAACAATGACAGTACACCTTGATATGACGAAGAAAGACGTTGACAGTGTGCTTTTAGTTGGCCCGTCGGTACCATGTTCTTCCAACATGCACTAACTACTGTTGCTTTGACTGACAGGATTAACAGTAAGTGAGAGGTTGGTTAACAGGGCGCAGCGAAAGCACATTTCAGCTGATCCAACAGATACCAACAATGACACTACACCACCTACGACTACGAGTGAAAAAACAAGCTAGACATCGATAGTGCGATTCTAGCTGGCCGATCGGTTACGTAGCATCAAACATATTTTTATCTCGCCACCTACTGCTCTCTGTCTGAAGAAACGATCGGTCACCATTTCTCGGTAATCTGCTCAAACTACTGTTGTTTGACAGACGAAATCTGTCCCGGCCTTTTCCTTGCCCCAGACGTACGTACGTGATCGTGTCGTGTGTATTTTCAGCGTTGTGCTCTACGGTGGACACGTACGTACCTGGTGCGAGTAGGCGTACGCGAGCGCTCGCTCCCGCTTCATCACGGCCTCCGCCTTCCGCTTCGTCCTCGCGTCCGCCTCGTCCCGGCTCAGCAAGCTGTCGTCCCACACGCCGCCCTCCTGCACCACCGGCGTCCGGCGTCCGGCGAGTCCGTTCGTCACATGATCGAGATCAAGCAGGGTCAACGAACTCTAATTAATGATCATGCACGTACCTGCGAGCCGGCGCGCGACCGGCCGTCCCTGAACATGGCGCCGCGGTGGTTGCGCCGCTCCATGGCCTCCACGCGGCTGGCGCGAACCTGCGCCTGCACGCGCACCAGCGTCCGCATGCACCGCATCGCGTGCCCCGTCTGCCGCCGCACGTTCGGGCCCCGCACCACCGCCTGCAGCCGGATCAGGCCCCACAGCGACCGGTAGCTCCGCCGCGCGCTGTACCCGCGGAACGCGGCCTGGATCGCCACGGCGGCCGCGCGGGCCTGCTCCGGCGGCACGGCGCGCTGCCTCGTCGCCCCCGCGCGCGCCGTCCTGGGACGCTGCTGCTGGTGCTGCGGCTGCCGCCACTCGGTGATCTTCTCGGCCGCCCTGCCCTGCTGCAGCCGCTGCAGCCTCTGCTGCTGCTCCCGGTCGTGGTCGAACCGCCGGATCAGCGGCGGCGGCGAGCAGGACGGCGGCGGAGGCAGCGGCAGCACCGCGGTGGAAGCGTACTGCTGCTGCTGCTGCTGCTGCTGCTTGTCGCCGCCACCGCCGTCCCGCACCCGGTCACGCTCGAGCTCACGCGCCAACGGAGTCGTAGGCGCCGTGGCGGCCGCGGGTGACGGTGGTGGGCCTGGCGGGGGTGATCTGGTACTGCGCTGGCGCTGGCGCCGGCGGCCTGCCGTAGTACTGTCGCTCCATCTCCGCGTCGCCCAGGATCTTCTCGATGCTGCTCGGCTGACGGTACAGCGGGATGCTCATCATCGGTGGCGCCGGATCGGCGTGCTGCCGCGACCGGCCGAAGCCGCCCCATCGCTTCTTGTCCCTCTCGCTCCGGTACGCCGGCGGCGGCGGCTGCGAGTACTGCGCTACCAGCTGCACCAGCCATTAGTCCATCTCAACACTCAGTTCTCTGTCTCTGCCTAAACTTCACATGCAAAATACTTCTACTGAAGAACATACTAAAATGTAATGACAAATAAAGAGTAATACAAATTTTATATAAAGTACAATATAAATTGACCCTCTACATACGTACAGGACTGTATATTTGTAGCTACGATACACCTGCACTTGTCTGTCTACATGCTCATACGGGCTGGCATGCAGTGGATGCTTCAGGGCAAAGCATAAGCATGGGTAAGCAGCCAACTTTTTAACAATACATTTGCCATTTGTTTTCACTACACTTTGCACGCTCCAGGCTATGTCTTGATGATGTTTTTGCCTTTAGTTATAGGTAAATCAGGCCTATGAATGCATTGGGAGTTTAAGGTGCTAGTACCGCTTACATTTGTGGGCTTCTCCTTGGGGTTTTGGGTGAACGCCTTCTTGAGTGCAGTGATCCAGTTACCCTTCTTGCCCATCTTCTTAACATGTCTCTCAGGCACACTCCTGCAAATAAGTCAACGAACACATTCAGTTAATATTTTCACGAAGGATCATGGAAATTTGATTCAGTTAATATGAACAAGACAGAAGGATGCAAAGCAACTAGTCTACCCATACCTTGTTTGAGCTTCCCCTGCCTCTCCTTGCTGATGCTTCAGCAGAGTAGCTCCGCATTCCGAAGTGTGAACCTCTTGTGGTATACTGTAAATCTCCAGAATCTCATGAAAAATCTGCACTCAATCTCTAGTCCTTCCAACTCTCTCTTCATGTGGGAGAGGAGGCTCTTTTATAGATCCTTTTTCTGGATTGGGTGGTGAGGGGGAGAGCCCACTTTCCCACTCGATGACACCCTGCCAACCTTGCTTCATCGGCAAGCCTCACGAGGCAGCAGCCAGTTTTGCAGCAGGTGCCGCTGGGTGAACAACTCCAGCGGCACTGTTTTGGTATTCCCTTGCCTTTGTTGTACTTCAAATTTACATATCTCTTTACATGTCTTCAGATCCATGTGTGATGTACACAGATGCAACATGGCTAGCTTTATTATCTCATGCAGGTGTTATACCGAGGCATAGGTTTGCTCGTGATCCATATTACAACGTGTGGAACATCGCGACCTTTATGGAGGCGTCTGCACGGTTGGAGCAAACGGCGAGGGATATTTTTACCCAACATGGATGGCCTAGGGATCTTAGGATCGGTCTTCCTATATAGGCGGTTAAAGTGGTGCTTGTAATTCGTCTATGTAATTCTCTTTATTATCGTGTGTGGAATGTGTTCGGGCTGTGTGCATCTTGTTATGCAGAGACCGGGTGTGGCATACTTTGTATCTTTGATACATTAAAATGAAAATCCCCTTATCAAAAAAAAAAAAAAAAAAAAAAGAGGAGTCCACAGGAAGTTGTGCAACTGCAAAGGGTTTTAGTGGCGTGAGAGCGAGGGTTCAGAGTTTCAGACACGGTCAGTCAATTAGACATGGTATGCGCTGTCGTCGATCGAGCGAGCTGATGATTCAGTTTTGTCAATGATCCTTTCATGCTCGTGCTGGTGGTTGGTTTAAATTCGGGGTAACTATCATATGTTCCAGCAGCACAGCTGTCAGCCATTTGGGTAAACTAGCGCTTCACGTGTATATATGTCATTGCTCACTCAAACTTGCTTAAGGCTGAATCCTCTGGACCAGTGTGATGATGATGCACTTTCAGTTATGATCATCTTTAGCATTTTCTTTTTCAGTGAAAAGTTACCATCAAATTGTAGCATCTGGGAGCGAAAGTTGTGTTGTAAAAGTAGGAGGAGATGAATGGGATTGAGTGGCTTAAGTAAGCAACGTCATCTTGCTTGCTTGCAAGGTACTTCAATTCAAAGACAAAATAGAAGACAAACATCTCCTAGAATTAGGTTCAGTAGGCTAGTTGGTTCCATCATCAAGATCAGGATTTAGGGGACTTAGTGCTGGAAGTTGCTCCTAACAACACAAGTAGGCCACCTCCATGGCTTGTCTTTGGCTATTGTGTCTCCATCCTGAAACTAGTTGCCTCCTGGCTAATGGACCCATCACCTCGAACATTGCTTGTTTCATGCATTGCGTTTGCACCTCGTTTTGGATTAAACTAGGCACCTTTATGCTTGCTTCTGAAATTAATCTAGTAGTGGAAAGAGCAGCCAATTGTATTATTCGGTGCGCTTTTATGTAGGATATACGTATCGAAACAAGTGTGTCCATCCTTAGGTGTCAATCCTACTTTTAAGCATAAATATCATGCATGCCAAGATGCAGAATATGTGTATGTTTTACTTGAAGCATAAATCCCTTTTAAGCGAAAAATCATTAGGTGAGTATTGTTCATAACGCAGTTTATTCAGCTCATTCTGCAGTTTCTTTTACGGGAAAGTTGTGACTAAACCCCATGACACCTACACCCCCATACTTTTTCGAGTTTTTATTTTTTGTATCTCTCAAATAATGCAACATATAGATTTGAAACTTTGCAAGTAACTCAATAGAACGTGAGAAAATAGTTCAGATTTGTTTGTGAAATATAAATTTCAAATATTTAATTATTTTTCCATATTCTATATCAAATAGTTCAGTAAACTGAAAGGTTCGGATTCAAAGGTTCTATGGTTTGAGAGATAAAAAAGGGAAGTTGTTTAAGAGGAAAAGAAAAGAGCTAACACAAATCTTGATACACTTATGAACAAACCAGATCGGGGTGTGTACAGTGCTGTGGCGGAGGACCGAAAAACTCTTAGGGAGCCACCCCATACCCTTACCCGCCCCATGTAGTTTATCCGTCACCCGTATCCATACCCGCCAACGGGTACAAGTGCCCATGGGTGATAATACCCGCATTTGCAACAATCAAATTGAGCTCAAAATAGTCATAAACAACCACATACATCCATAGCTTATAAATAATTAGACATTATAAACAATAATACATACTTAGAATATCACCATAACGTAAACATCAAGACATTCTCATAAACATCGACATGTGCCCATAAGCAGCAACACATCATAAATTATGAACATTAATACATTGTCTTAAACAATAACACATCACTCACAAATGCACCACACAGTATAGAGATAATTTTATCATACATAACATCACAAAATAAGTACTACAATAAAGTACCACTTGGCATACGGGTACATGGACATGAGTTTTACAATCCCATACCCATACCCGCTCTACCCGATGGGTGTGCGATTTCCCCATTTACATTGCCATGGGTAATATTTTATGCAAACCTTACCCTAATATGGTTTATACCCACAGGGTATGCGGGTAATGGGTACCATTGCCATCCCTACTCTTAGGTAGGGCGAATTATTAAAATATGGTGCGAAGATCAAAATAGTTCTGATACATCAATAGTATATATGATTCTTACATAATTAGTATGCCCATTCTCATAATAGCAATCCCCATGATAAATATCTGTAAGACGAGCAAATTTATTTATATGAACCTAGAAAAGTAGGTCTCTTAATTTAAGACAAGAGGCATTTGAAAAAACCTCCGAAGATATATCATTAAAACAACGGTCATAACAGTTGATAATAGATTCAACAACAACATAGAGATACAAAATAGAAACTCAGGGCTTCTGCTGCACGTTGACCTCAGGGATTCCGCTTGTTACCAATGTTGTCGCTTTGGAGGCAATCTGTTTGGCCACCCCTGAAGGTTACTACCCCAACTTTTCGCTTCCCGCAACCTTGGCCGAAGCGGCAGCTGCCAATAGGGCTGGTCCATAGGCTAGGAACGCATGGGGACCACCCCGGACACCGAAAGGAGGGCCTCAAATACTGAAGTGTGTTTTAACTCTTATGCTATTATCTCTCACGTGTAAAACACTTAACTATTTATAAACAATAGAAAGTCGACATCAGTTTACATGAACAATTACACACGACTGACAAGTACAATGTATCGCATAAGAATAAGTCGATTAAATCGGCGGTGACAAGTTTAATTGGTCTACTAGTCTATCATATGGATGCCTAACACATGTTATATTAATTTTTTTGTTAGATATATTTTCAATGTTTAGTTTTTGCATAACTTCATGTTTGTGAGATTAACAAGATCATGTGTATACACCATGTTATACAGAGGCATTCTGAGGTAAGCATATATAATTTCGTGTTTGCAGAAGTAGTAAAACCCATAATATGTTCATCGATGATTACTACAAAAATGCTACTTCATTAACAAGTATAGATCATTAATTAACATATTATCAACTTAATATTAGATCCACTATAACTTCTAAGACACATTTGACCACAGAAAAAATGATCATGCCAACTGTTCAACTTATACACCATAAGTTTATATATTTTAATTACATAACCATATAGTACACACCTCTATTAAGATATTTGTTAGGTAGCATGTTCTGTAAATATATACCAATATATTCAATAATATTAAAAATAGAGAAAAAAATCACACACAAAAATATATACGCTATATAATTCATTATTTAAAAAGACCAAGGAGACGTGCGTTTTTACTTATCTGTTTTCATATTTAAGATGGTTTTGAATCTTGTTAAGGTAATATCTCACAAAGGAATGATGTTTGTGCAACTTAGATATATTATCAATGATACACATTGCAACAATATAATGGAAAACAATTGAGAAAAAAATTGTATGGTTAACAATGTTACTTAAGTAACATACACCATATATTTGTTAACACTACAATATGATTAGAAAAAAATATGAAAAGATAAAAATTTAGTATAATTATATTTGTTAAAACTCATTCCTGCTCCAAAATTTACCGCCTTCGTACCCGCGGATGCCACATTTGTCGCCTTCTTAGATGGGGTAAAAAAACCACAGAGTTAGGTGCCTCCAATCATGACCTACTCCAGGCATACAGATGCAGGGCAAAAAGTAACAGGGCACAAATGACGATGAGGATGATATTTCCTGTTAAGAAACTAGAGCCAACAAATACTAGCACCAACAAGCTGAATACTACGAAGTTCAATGTGTTGAGAATATCAGCAAGCTTCAGGTCGACATGTCGTGTCACCTTGAAAGTTAGAACTGCTCCAACAGAACCTGCATAGAAGACGATCCCGAACCCGAGGTAGATGTAGGGATGGAGTGACTCAGGGATAAGTGTCGAAACGTAAGGGAGCAAAGCCAGACTGTCGGAGATGGTGAGGCAGAACAGGAAGTCGTTGGACCTTCTAGGTTGGAGCGGCTTGATGCTTCCCATCTTGGCCAGAAGTGTTGTGGCCTCAGACGCAAGCTTCTTAGATGTTGTCGCTACATCTATTGCTACCTTCTCCCTGGAGGCCACCATGTTCAAGGCGGCTGACGCTAGGATCACCTCGAATTGAGCCTCCCTCCTCGCCTTGGAATCGACCGGATCAACCGTTGCAATCGACCGGATAGCAGCAACCAAACGGACCGTAGGTTCAGCTACTGTAATAGAGCTAATGGTGCAGCAGCGCTCCAATTCTTCAAGCCTCCCCACGAGTTCCGCGTAGTCACCGTCGAGGGGCTTCTTCCTACTGCCTGTCAGGTTCGCCGCCACTGCCACAGGAATCTTGTTGAGGGAGAAAGGGAACTTGGCGGAGGGGAAGAACCTGCGCTTTTTGGTGACCATAGGGGCCGCGATCTGTCTGGAAGGCTCGGGCTTCTCGCCGCTTCCGCTCAAATCATCCTCCGGTGCCGCAGGAATCTTGGGGTCCTCGGGCGTCTGGCCGCTTTTGCTCGAATCGCCCAACATCCTCGTTGGAGTCTTGGAGGTGATCCCGTCCTGCTCCTCATCGTCGGCCGCAGCGCTATGCTTGTGCTGGTGCTTCTTGCCACTGCCGCCCAAAGTGCCCTGCGCTGCCGCGGAGGAAGAAGGGCCGGCGCTGTCGCTCGCCGCCTGCAATGACGAGTGGGAGATAGGTGCCCCCTTTCCTTCGCCGAGGAGCGGTGTGCGATCAATCTTCGCTGAGGTACGAATTTCTTCCGGCGGCAAGGAGCTAAACCGAATCGCGGCGAGGTTGGGGTCAGGGCGTTGCCGTTGGTGTTTGGGAGGGATGGGGAATTTGTTATGGAACGGTTATCTTGCGAGCAAGCCATGCGACCATGCTCGTCACGCCGCGCAAGTCCAGCCCAACAGTGGCCTGCTAGCTACCAAGTTTTCTATTTTTTGAAACAAAACGACACGTGCTAACAGCTAAAAGTATCTAGAGTACCACGTAATTCTTTTTGTTTTTTATGTTGTACGCCCGCAAACATACATTACTTGTATTGATACATAGTTGACACGAATACAAGCAATATAAAACTAGGGGAAAACAAATGATTATATTGATGCAAACCGCCATCGCTGCAACTACCAGCCATCTACGTCTTTCGACGTCGCGGAGAAGAAAAACACCAGCAGTTAGACCGGATCTTGATGTTGAAGAATCCCTTGCCATAATGCATTGATGAGCCACAACCCCTGTCGTGGGGCTACCCTTCGGGTGCCCCACGGTGGTGGTACCTGGGTCACGCCAAGAGAAGCCCATTGAAGCCCATGAAGTGTACCGTGTGGCCCAAGTAGTCGGTTAGGCCGGTGATGGTTCTCCTTATCTTGTAACGTGCAATCTGCACCGTCCACCCGAGACCTGGCCTGTGATATAAAGGCCAGGAGGGTGCGTCGTTTAGGTCAAGGAACCAGCAAGCAAACCATAGCGAGATTGCATCTCGCCATTGTAGCCACCTCGATAATTCCAGACAAGCAGGAGTAGGTCTTTACCTCACCTCGAGGGGCCGAACCTGGGTAAAACTCGCCCCCTGTTAGCCGTCTTAACCACCAACGATTCATACTCTCTCCCCCTCAATCAACCCAGGGTACGCAACCTTGGGATTTGCCGAGTCCACTACTCGTCAATTGGCGCCGTCTGTGGGAAAGAACAGATCGTTGGAGTCATGGTTGCGCCGGCCTCATCAACAATGAAGAACGGCATCAGCGCCAGGGAGTCGATCTACACCGGCTTCCTCGAGTTCGTCCACCACTCGCCGGCGGATCTCCCGGCGTACGCTAAGGTGCAACAGAGCACGTGGATTACCTTCGGTAGTCTGCGCTATCTGGTGGACAGTCGCGGAACGCTCCGGCCCACGCTGGCCACGTTGCGCGCGACGGACGCGCCAGCATCTACTTCGACTGCGCCGACCGCGGCTTCACCCGCTGCGAAGATCGTATCCACTGCGGCCACGGCGATCGTGTCATCGACTGCCGTGAAGATCGCATCTACTTCGACTGCGTCAGCACCATCTACGACCGCGTCAAAGGCGACTGCGGTGACCACACCCGCGGTTACCAGAAAAATCGCATCTACTGCAACCTTGGCGCGGAACAAGTCTACTCCGACCTTCTTGTCCGCGCCTCGGACGAAGCCAAAATTTGCGCCAAGATCTACGCCAATCGCGCCTCCGCATCGCGGAGTCGCCAGTAGCAGCGGCCGTGGCACCCGCCACGTCGCTGTGATCTTCGACTCTGAGCATAGCTCAGACGAAGGAAGCAGGACTGGGAGCATCAGCCCCACTCGGCGAGTTTACCCCGCGCAAGTCTATATGGCCAGCCCAGCACGATCCAACGGCGGGGAACCCGTATACCCGCTGGAGGTGACCATGCCGGATAGGGTGACAAGACTCACCATCACTCGGGAGATGGCGATCCAGGCCATGAAGCACGTGGACGAAGGCACGTTCCCTTCACCAGATGAACCCCGAGAAGACCAACTGGCGGTCCAATACTTGCTTTGGAAGGAGTCCGAGCGAGTCCGCCAAGAGAAGGCCGATCTGATTCGGCGCAAAGAACTAGCCGACGCGTCGAGTGCCAGGAGGGCAGCACACTCGTTCTTGGCCGGATCGGAGGAAGTCTCGCAAGGAGGACGTCACAGGGCTCGCATGCCACGGGTGCCAGAAGCTGATCGCGTCCACCTCACTCGCAATCTGGAGTCGTCATTCATGACGGAAGATGCGGACGGAATCCCCGTCCCCAAGACACCCGCTTCGGCCCTCATGGCGGTCGAAACCTACCTGCGACTAACACAGCCGCCGGAGGGTGACGCCCACGCCCGCCTCCACAGGCGACAAATTCAATCCCTCAGGGAAGTCGAGGAAGTCTTGGCAAAGTCAGCACCAGCAGGAAGGGTGCACGAGAATCGAGACCGCCGCGATCGTGAACCCGCACCACTTGCAGACCCAGCCCCAATTCGACTGCGACAGCCGCAGCCAGGCGAAGATGTCCGTAACGTCGTCGCACAGAGAAGGGTGGACCGCAGTCGACGGCTGCGAGCGGCGAGTGCACAAGCCAACGACTACGACGACGACGACTTCGAGCCACGCGGAGCCGCATGTTTCAGCTTCAACATCCGCGACACGAAGATGCCCAAAGGCTTCAAGCTAACAGCAGAGACACCCAAGTATGACGGGAAGCAAGACCCAAGGGACTGGCTGGAAGACTACCTCATCGCGTGCAGCTGTCAAGGTGGTACTTCGACTACTGCCATGCAGTACATCCAGTTGATGCTCACGGGATCTGCTCGCGGGTGGCTCAACACTCAGCCCAGGGACGCTTTCAGCACCTGGGACGAGTTCAGGAACGCCTTCGTGAAGAGTTTTCTGGGGACATACGCAAGGCCAACAACCCTCATTGAGCTCCAGGCGTGCAAGCAAGGTCGAGACGAGCCACTCCGTTCGTACATCCAGCGGTGGACCTTACTTCGCAACACCATGGATGGAGCCACCTCAGAGGACAGGGTGATGGATGCATTCATGCACGGCGTTTACCGCCGCGACCTCCGTGAGGAGTTCGGTAGGCTTAGGCCGAGGAACATGATCGAGCTCATGCAGATAGCCAACCAGTGGGCAGATGGAGAAGACTCTGTTCGTGATGCACCACGATCTCCGAGGCAAGAGGCAGGACCTAGCAACTGGCGAGAAGGGCGCCTGAAGAAGAAGCCGCGTTACGTCGGCAACGACTCGATCGAGTTAGTAGCGGCGGGATTCGAAACCCCCCGTGAGAATGAAAGGCAGTACAACCAGGACGGTGGCAGCAGCTACCATAGAGACGGAAGTCGCAAGCGCGAGTGGCGGAGACGCCCACTGACTGAGGAAGAAGAGTTAGAGCAACCTTGCAAACATCACATGTTCAGGGACCCAGAAACAGGCAAGTGGGGATCCCGCCACCTGTTGAAGGATTGCAGAAAGGCGCAAAAGATATACAGGGCGTTTGCGCGAATAGTCCCTCAGAACGGACAGCGTGATAATCAAGCGGCACCCGTGGCACAGCCAGCCGCACAGCTGGCCCTCCAGGCGCCACCTCCTCCTCCAGTCGCCAACCCAGCGCAAGCAGCGCTGGCCTTCTACCCGCAACAGCAACAACAGCCACAGCCACAGCCGCAGGATCCTGCTAACGCGTTCCCGGCAGCACGTGGGCAGATCAACATGATACAGAAGGGACGTCCTTCCAACAGGACCCAGAAAATCATCACCCGCCAGGTCTACCAAGCACTCACCAATCCACCTGCAGTACCCGATTACCTGAGAGGCTCAGAAACAGCGATCACTTTCTCCAGAGCGGACCACCCGCCGGCGATACCACGACCCGGGCACGCTGCTCTGGTAGTCGAAGCTCAGATCGGGGAGTACACCTTGAAGAAGGTATTCATGGATGGAGGCAGCGGTATAAATATCATCTTCGCCGACACCCTAAGAAGGATGAACAGGTCAACATCCAACCTAACGCCATCAGCAAATACCTTCCACGGTATTGTACCAGGGCAAGCAGTCACGCCCATGGGAACAGTTACACTCGACGTCATATTCGGCACACCCGAAAACTTCCAGCGAGAGGCGATCGACTTCGAGGTAGTCGACTGGAAGTCACAATATCATGCCATACTGGGTCGTCCGGCCTTCGCCAGATTCATGGCAGTGCCACATTACGCCTACCTCCTGCTCAAGATGCCGGGACCAAAGGGTGTCATCACGGTGAAAGGCGACTTCGACCGGTCTGACAGCTGCGACCGCGAGTTCAGCAGGATTTCTGAGTTCTTCGGGATGGACGAGCACCTGGAGATGATGGCAGTCGACAACGACAGGACTCTGTTTCCACCACGGAAGAAATCATCCAAGGAATCTGCATTCAACGCAAGCGACGACACAAGGGCCCATCAGGTACACCCGACGGACGCCGACAAGACGGTCAGGGTGTCATCAAGCCTGACTAGCGCATAGGAAAGCGCGCTCGTCGAGTTCCTGCGCGAGAACTGGAAGATATTCGCCTGGCAACCTTCTGACATGCCAGGGATACCAAGGGAACTCGCCGAGCACTCCTTACGCGTCCGAAAAGACGCTAGACCAGTCAAGCAGACCTTGAGGCGCTTCGCGGGTCCTAAGAGAGATGCTATCAGCAAGGAGATCGACCGGCTGCTTCACGCCGGATTTATTCGGGAAATAAAGGACTCAGAGTGGGTAGCAAACCCGGTACTGGTGGAAAAGAAGAAGACGAAGAAACTCCGCATGTGCGTCGACTTCACCGCCATCAACAAATGCTGCCCCAAGGATCACTTTCCGCTCCCGCGGATTGATCAGATCGTCGATTCGACTGCAGGCTGTGCACGCCTATCCTTCCTGGATGCCTACTCTGGGTACCAGCAGATCAGGATGAAAGTCGAGGACCAGGAGAAGACGGCGTTCATCACACCACACGGTGTATTCTGTTACCAGATGATGCCATTCGGGTTGAAGAACGCTGGAGCCACATACCAGCGCACGATGCAGGCCTGCTTGAAGGAGCTCATAGGACAGATCGTCCAGGTCTACGTCGATGACATAGTCGTCACCACCCGCACAGAGGACAGCCTCATCGACGACCTCCGCAAGGTCTTCGACGCGCTTAACGAGTACCAGATCAAGTTAAACCCAGAAAAGTGCGTCTTCGGCGTCCCAGCCGGAGAACTACTGGGGTATCTTGTCTCTGCGAGAGGAATCGAAGCCAACCCTGAGAAGGTGCAGAACATACTCGACATGCCTGCACCGACCAAACTTCATGAAGTACAACGCCTAGCCGGCAGAGTCGCAGCACTCAGTCGGTTTATTAGTAAGTTGGGAGAAAAGGCCCTGCCCTTCTACCAACTGATGAAAAAGGCAGACAAGTTCGAGTGGACAGAGGAGGCACAAGATGCATTCGACAAACTGAAGCAGACCCTCACAACCCCTCCAGTGCTGGTGGCACCACATGAGAACGAGCCACTGTACCTATATGTGGCAGCCACGAACAGGGTGGTCAGTACCGTACTCGTAGTCGAGCGGGAGGAAGAAGGAAAGAGTCACCCTATTCAGCGACCTGTGTATTACCTCAGCGAGGTGCTAACTGATTCCAAGCAGCGATACCCGCACTACCAGAAGCTGGCATACGGAGTTTTCATGACGTCCAGGAAGGTGGTCCACTATTTCTCCGAGCACCCGATCACGGTGGTAAGCTCCTCTGCCCTATCCGACATCCTCACTAACCCAGCCGCGACAGGAAGAGTCGCCAAGTGGGTTGTCGAGTTAGGGCCGTGGGGGCTGAAGTACGCACACCCGAAGGCAATCAAGGCCCAGGTCCTCCCAGAGTTCACCACAGAGTGGATAGAAGCACAACTGCCCGACGAGCCCGACTTGTCCAATGCATGGACAATGTATTTTGATGGATCCAAGAAATTCAACTCAGCCGGAGCAGGAGTCGTGCTCATTTCACCTAAAGGCGACAAGCTGAAGTACGTGCTGCAGATGAAGTTCCCAACTCCTTCCAACAACGAAGCAGAGTACGAAGCCCTGATCCACGGCATGCGGATGGCCCAGAACTGCGGCGCCACTCGCCTCATGATCTACGGCGACTCCTATCTGGTTGTGCAGCAAACCATGAAGCAGTGTGATGCCATCGCTGACAACATGATAGCCTACAGGGAGCTGTACAATCAACTGGAAGGCCTCTTCGACGGCTGTGAACTGCGGCACATCGGCCGCGAAAGCAACGAAGAAGCTGACATCCTGGCCAACCTAGGATCGGATCGAGCTCCGGTGCCACCCGGAGTCTTCCTCGAGTGCATCACACAGCGCTCAATCAAGGTCCGGCCCCCGCCAGGACCCTCTACATCGACAACAAGCACCGCCAACCCGCCAAGCACGGAGAAGGAGGTCATGGAGATAATGCTAGTCGAGCCCACGTGGACAAGCCCGTATCTGGCCTACATGCTGCACCAGCGGCTGCCGGAGAACCCAGTCGAAGCCAAGCGCATCGTCCGCCGTTCCAAAGGCTTCACCATCATCAATGGCGAGCTCTACAAGAGAAGCATCTCAGGAGTACTCCAAAGGTGCATCGATCCAGCCGACGGCCAAGCAATCTTACTCGACATCCACGCCGGCATATGCGGGCACCACGCAAGCAGTCGAGCACTGGTGGCCAAGGCCTTGCGAGCAGGGTTCTACTGGCCCACCGCAATGCAAGACGCAGAAGAGCTGGTCAGAAAATGCGTTGGCTGTCAGGAGTTCGCCAACAAGCCGCATGCACCAGCGTCGGCACTGAAGACAATACCACTCGCGTGGCCCTTCGCGCAATGGGGACTCGACATGGTAGGTCCCTTCAAGAAATCCTCCCCAGGCGGGCACACTCACCTCCTGGTGGCAGTCGACAAGTTCACGAAGTGGATCGAGGCGGTCCCAATCACAAGCTCAACCGCAACCTCAGCGGTCAACTTCATCAGGTCAATCATCTTCAGGTTCGGTGTGCCACACGGCATCATCACCGACAACGGGACGAACTTCACAGCCGAAGAATTCAGGGATTTCTGCTCTGAACAAGGTGTCAAGCTCAGTTATGCATCCGTCTCGCACCCGCAGTCCAACGGGCAAGTCGAGAAGGCCAACGGTCTAGTCAGCAAAGGCATCAAGAAGCGTCTGCGAGTACCATTGAAGCGAGCCGCAGGAGCCTGGGTGGAGGAGCTACCAAGTGTGCTGTGGAGCCTACGCACCACGCCAAACAGATCTACCCAGTATACACCATTCTTCATGGTGTACGGTGCCGAAGCAGTCCTGCCCTGCGACATCAAATTTGACGCTCCACGAGTGGTGGCATACGACGAGTCTGATGCTGAAGAAGCACTTGAAGATGATGTGGATGTCCTGGATGAGGCACGCGACATCGCCCTCAGCCGCACAGCCGTGTACCAGCAAGACCTGCGCAACTACCATGGTCGGCGACTGCGACCTAGAGCATTCGTCCCAGGGGACCTGGTTCTCCGGCTCAAGCAGAAGAAGGTGCACAAACTCGCCTCCCCATGGGAGGGGCCATACATTGTGACAGAGGCAATCGGCAACGGAGCTTACCGCCTGAAGGACTCGAAGACAGGGACAGTCTGCAGCAATCCGTGGAACGTGGCACAGTTACGCCGCTTCTACGCCTGATCAACCCCAGCTTGTAAGCTTCACCTTGTTAAGTAGCAGCAGGTTTCTTACGCACTCTTTCCCTCGCCAGGGTACCTAAGGGGACTGGAAGGGTTTTAACGAGGCGGCCTGTTTGCGAGAATCAATAAAGATATTTGAAGGAAAAGACTTGTCATTTCTTCCTTTGCGAGCAATTAACCTAAATCCTAGGCCGCCACTCGAACCACTCGGGGGCTCGCGCCATACAGGTCTAAGTCTAGCCTAGGCCGCCACTCGAATCACTCGGGGGCTGCGCCACACAGGCATAACTCGAAAATCCTAGGCCGCCACTCGAACCACTCGGGGGCTCGCGCCATACAGGTCTAAGTCTAGCCTAGGCCGCCACTCGAATCACTCGGGGGCTGCGCCACACAGGCATAACTCGAAAATCCTAGGCCGCCACTCGAACCACTCGGGGGCTCGCGCCATACAGGTCTAAGTCTAGCCTAGGCCGCCACTCGAATCACTCGGGGGCTGCGCCACACAGGCATAACTCGAAAATCCTAGGCCGCCACTCGAACCACTCGGGGGCTCGCGCCATACAGGTCTAAGTCTAGCCTAGGCCGCCACTCGAATCACTCGGGGGCTGCGCCACACAGGCATAACTCGAAAATCCTAGGCCGCCACTCGAACCACTCGGGGGCTCGCGCCATACAGGTCTAAGTCCAGCCTAGGCCGCCACTCGAATCACTCGGGGGCTGCGCCACACAGGCATAACTCGAAAATCCTAGGCCGCCACTCGAACCACTCGGGGGCTCGCGCCATACAGGTCTAAGTCCAGCCTAGGCCGCCACTCGAATCACTCGGGGGCTGCGCCACACAGGCATAACTCGAAAATCCTAGGCCGCCACTCGAACCACTCGGGGGCTCGCGCCATACAGGTCTAAGTCCAGCCTAGGCCGCCACTCGAATCACTCGGGGGCTGCGCCACACAGGCATAACTCGAAAATCCTAGGCCGCCACTCGAACCACTCGGGGGCTCGCGCCATACAGGTCTAAGTCTAGCCTAGGCCGCCACTCGAATCACTCGGGGGCTGCGCCACACAGGCATAACTCGAAAATCCTAGGCCGCCACTCGAACCACTCGGGGGCTCGCGCCATACAGGTCTAAGTCTAGCCTAGGCCGCCACTCGAATCACTCGGGGGCTGCGCCACACAGGCATAACTCGAAAATCCTAGGCCGCCACTCGAACCACTCGGGGGCTCGCGCCATACAGGTCTAAGTCTAGCCTAGGCCGCCACTCGAATCACTCGGGGGCTGCGCCGCACAGGCATAAACTCAAAAATCCTAGGCCGCCACTCGATTCACTCGGGGGCTCGCGCCATACAGGTCTACAAGTGCAAAATCACACATACAACATCATATGGGCATACATACATGCATATTTATGTTACAAGCTAACATCATACAACAAACTGCTTTTCTTAGTCGACAGGCTCTTCCTTTGGCGCATCCAGTGGCCCTACACGTCGCTCTGTATGATTCAGGACCTGTCGCATCACCTGACGTGCGGCCTCAAGGGATTCAGCATAATCAACATCCCTAGGCAAGCCATCAAGTATTCTGTCCAAGGGAACATGAGGTCGATGCAGTCGAACATAGGCAAACGCCGTGTTGGCCCCGGCAACAAGCTGACCGAGGACGACCCCCTTCAACGCCCTGCTACTGCGGAACCTCTCCAACAGCGCGGGCAACCCTTCCGGCTGTTCATCAAGGGGGAAGAACACTTTGTTGATTTGCCAGAGTGCTTTCCTGCAACCTTCAAGAACGAACGCAGCTCGCCAGGTGCGATCCAGCATCCGCGCGAGTATACGGCCCTCTCCCTTATGTACCCAGAATTGGCGAGCTTCGACCGAATTACCGGTGGCCTCACTCTCCACGCGCTCGTCCACTCGAGCGTTCTCGGCTTGCCAGTCGGGGTTAACAACTGCAATTAACGGGTCAAGGTGCAGAACAACACAAGCATGAAGAAATCAAAGCGAAGCAGCTAGAGCCCAAACCTTGTAGCTGTCGACATATCAGATCAATCTGGTCAAGAAGGAACCGTTCGCGCTGATTGAACGGCCCAGCGGAACGCGCCCTGAGGCGTTCAAGCTCCACTCCAGCTATCCGCAGCTTCGACTCAAGTTCAGTGATCTTGTTCCTCATATAGTTAAACACCCGCTGGTCGTTCACGCTCCGTCTGGGAGTTGGATCAGCTAGGCCCTGTTGGCGAGCGGGCGCAGCAGAAGAGGTACCCTCACCCTCATTTACACGGGTGGCCTCGGCGACTTCAAGAGCAGCATTTTCATCAGGCTGCCAAGTTAAGTGGTGTCAAACAGAAGCCATATTCATTATAGCAAAAGACTCGAAGAGGTACATTGACATGGAGGAATCAGGAATTGCATTGATAAATAGACTTCATTATGTTCACTACAAAAGGCGAATCAAAAGGGAACCCTACTACACAAACTACACTGCAGATTCCGACTGCGAGCGACTCTTCTTGGAGGCCAACTCTGCAGCCCTGGCAAGCTTCCTCTCAAAGGTATCAATCAGCTTAACAGCTAACTGACTTGCTCTTGCCTTGACGCTGTTTAGCGACTTGGTCTTGCCATCGGGCTTTCGAGGAAAGTCGCTGACAACTGCCTCGAAGTCGCCTGCAACCTCATGACCAAGCAAAAGCCGGAAAGTGAACTCTGAGCCGCGTACCGTCTGGGCACGCGTGTAGTCCGCCAGGGTGGTCGCCTCGCCTTCAAACGGGGACGCAAGCGCGTCAACATCGGTCGGCAACGGCTGGCTGGGGAAGATGCTCCGATGCACACTCGCCAGAGCATCCTTAGACTTCTGCAGCTCCGACGAAGATTGCTGCAGTGCAGTCGAAGCATACGCATGGGCACGGTCAACGAAGCCAACAGCCGTCTCCAGGTCGACATTCTCGCTGGAAGACTCTTCTGGAGGAGCGCCTCCGCACGGCTCTGAACAACGTGGATGACCGCATTTATGACACATCAGGAGTCGACACAAGACAAAGTAGGCAACTAGCCGAGATACTTACCTCCGATTGCATGGGCGAGTCCAAGCAAGCGTTCAACCTGGGTCTTCTCTAGTTGACCCCGGGTTTGCTCACGCTCTTGAGCTGCACCCAGGGACTTCTCCAGCTCGGCGATCCGCTTCGCCATGCTCTCCTTTTCGCCTGTGGATTATCGGAGCAAGGTCAATAATGAAGACGATCGAAGCACCGCTCGAATGCAAAAGGTTAATACTCACTGTTGGCTTGCTCCAGAGCAGTGCGGAGTCGACCTTCCTCTTTCTCCATTCGCATGAAGGCTGTGGCTCCCTCTAGCAGCTGACGACAAAACGGCTGTGCAAAGAAGCAAAAGTGTCAATCTGTGCCCGACTATCCTAGTCACGCACATCTTCGGGGGCTACTCCCATCGGGAGCGCTGTTCGCGCACCCGACACAAGAAATTGCAAGGCTAAGACAGAATATACTTACATGCTCAAGCAGCTCAGCATCCACTGCAGTCGTATCAGCAGTTTTTTCTGGCCCCTTGGAGGTTGACGTCTTCAACGTCAAGGGATTATTGGCCTCAGGCGCCTCTTCGGGTGCCCCAGTGGTTCGCTCCGGGACAGCCGCAGATTGATGTTCCTCTTCTCGAGGCGAAGAGCCATCTCCACCAGTGTGATGGCTGTGTAAAGAAGCAAAACTTCAGAAAAGCGTCCGAGGAGTCGAAAGAAGAACAAAGACAAAAAGGCGTACTCGCAGAGGCTTACCTGGTGACATCTTCATCCTCGCTGCTCATGGGAGGAGATGCCATCCCCCCAAACCCAGCGGGCGGCGCTGAATTCAGTGGAGACACGAACAGCGGATCAACCGGCTCATTCGCATCGGAGGATGAGTCGCGGGCTTCCTTGTCCTCCGCAACCACTTCCTTCAAAGGAGACGACCCCGAGGTGGAGTCGACATTCCTTCGTCTTAGCCGCTTCCGCAGCGGCTCTTCATCTTCGTCATCCTCTTCTACTTCCTCATTCGGCGAGTGAGCAGAAGGGAGTTCATCTTCATCGTCGTCCTGCTCGACGACTGTGGCCTCGTCGTGAGGTCCATTCTCCATCAGCGGAGGAAGGCTCACATAAGCCCTTCGATCCTGACGAGCAGCGAGGAGAAAAGCGAGTCAAGAAAAACAGTCGACTAAAGCAAAGCAAAGAGAATTCAAGGTGCTTACCTCAGGCACGGGATTGTTTGGCCCATATGGTTCGACTGGGCAGCTAACGTTGCACGGATCGGCGGCCCGAAGGCTGGTGATGTTCTTCACCTTAGTCGCGATCTGTGCGTCATCAAGCGAGGTGTCGACTGCAAGCTCCCACATTGGCTCGCGTCGACTCAGCGGCTGCACCTTCAGCTTGTGGAAAGTTGCGATAAGGTGAATGCCACCTGTCTCGCGTCCGAGCGTCGTCAGCAACCCGCGGAGCAGCGCCAGCAGTGGCTTGGTCGACTCCTTGTCCTCCTTTGACAGAGGGTGCGACCAGGCCTTGGTCCTTCGCAGCGGTCGATCAGCGGCGAACTCGGGAAGGCCTTCTTGGTCCCACTTGATGTAGAACCATTTCTTCCGCCAGTTCTGGACGGAGTCGGATTTCTTCAGCTGGAAGAAGCTTGTGTCGCCGCGCAGCTGGATTCCGAAGCCGCCCACGGGGAACGTCTGCTTCGACCGCCCCACCATCCGTCGCACCATGAAGAGCGACTTCCACAGGTTCCAGTTGGGTGCGATCCCCAAAAAGCACTCGCACAACACAATAAAACTCGCGATGTTCAATACGCTGTTGGGATTCAGATCATGCATCTGAATCCCATAGGCGTAGAGAAGACCACGAACAAAATCGTGGATGGGGAACCCGAAGCCTCGCGGAAGGAACTCCACGAAGCACACGCGCTCCCCATCGCGAGGAGAGGGGATCACATCCTTACCGGGGGCGCGCGTCGTCGCCGTGCTCGTCGGCGGCAGCAACCCTTGTTCGCGGAGGGTGTCCAGCTCCGCCGCCTTCACGGACGATTTCCCCCAGTCGCCCTCCAACTTCTTCATGCCGGCGTCGTCGCCGGCGGCGGAGGAGCCTTCCGCTCCCTTCACCCTCTTCTGGCCCATGGTGCTAGCGGGGGAGGAGAGAGTTTTCTGGTGAACGGGGCGCAAGGGCAGCACTGGAGGAGAAAGCAAGAAGCAGAGGAGATGGCGGCGAAATGAGGAAGGCGTGAACTGTTCCCCACCGCGGTGAAGATTATGTACCGCGGGGTCAGTTCATCCTGGCCGTCCTCCACGATGCGGCAATTCGAGGCAACATCCGGCCGTCCACGTGTTGCGCGGAGATAGCAACCGTCGCCGGCCACGCCGCCCACTACGCGCGGGAATCGAGGCGCCATCATCATGCCACGAAAATTTCGCGCCCAACGGTCAGAACAGTCAACACTGACACCGGGACCACTCTGTTACGTCCCATCGGACGCAGAGCACGCCGAAAACGTCAGCCCTGACGTCATCAAGCGGAGGCGTGTCAAGTAAGCTAACGGGCTGATGGAGCACCCGGACAGATTTTTCGAGTGCAACAAGGAACAGTAAGCTCTGAGAGCTGAGTCGACTCGATAATCCATTCGAGTGAGACAAGTACATAGTAAGCTTTACAAAGCTGATGACACCCGAGTTCATCATTCGAGTGGACTCCAACCAGTAAGCTTTCAGAGCTGAGTTTAAGTCGATTCCGTAGGCCATCAAGGCTGAGTACAAAGTAAGTCGAGCAAGGCCAGTTTTGACTTGGGCATTTCGAGTCATCTTTTTACTCCCATCGGGAGCGGGCTTTTCGACTGAAGAAAAATTGAGTTTAACCTCAATTGCAAGCAATTCAGCTTAATCTCGGGGGCTACTCCCATCGGGAGCGCTGTTCGCGCACCCGATGATTAAGGACAACGACAGTCGAAAGCTGGCGAGTCAAGAAGATCATGAAGCACACTCGATTATTCAAGACAGTAGCAGCCGAAGATTGGCTCGCGAAGGAGTCAGGTGGCGTGCCCGGAGGAAGGAGTCCTTTACTCGACTCTGCGATTCGACTAAGCACTCGGGGGCTACTGTCGTGGGGCTACCTTTCGGGTGCCCCACGGTGGTGGTACCTGGGTCACGCCAAGAGAAGCCCATTGAAGCCCATGAAGTGTACCGTGTGGCCCAAGTAGTCGGTTAGGCCGGTGATGGTTCTCCTTATCTTGTAACGTGCAATCTGCACCGTCCACCCGAGACCTGGCCTGTGATATAAAGGCCAGGAGGGTGCGTCGTCTAGGTCAAGCAAGCAGCACACAAACCCTAGCGAGATTGCATCTCGCCATTGTAGCCACCTCGATAATTCCAGACAAGCAGGAGTAGGTCTTTACCTCACCTCGAGGGGCCGAACCTGGGTAAACTCGCCCCCTGTTAGCCGTCTTAACCACCAACGATTCATACTCTCTCCCCCTCAATCAACCCGGGGTACACAACCTTGGGATTTGCCGAGTCCACTCCTCGTCACCCACTCTGTGGATCCGCGCTGCAGACTCACCGGCCAGAGCAAAAGCTGGAAAGCTCACGCGTGAAAAACATCAGAAAGAAAGAAAGATCCTCGGCTCGCCGTAAGAACCTGTGCCTCGCTCGCCTAAGTCGAACTCCTAAAGTCTGACTGTGTACTCGACCAGCCGGCCCACTCTTCGATCCGTGCTGCAGACCGCAACCCGGCTGACACGCCGGCAAGAGCAGCGGTCATGACCGGCCGGGTGCACGGAAAATGGCTAAGGGGGTAAAGTAAGGGCGAGCCGGCACCTAATAAAGTAAAAGATGGAAAGTAAAAGTGCCAACCTTTTCGGTTTCTTACACCGCTAAGTTAAATGTTTAATATATCTTCACGACTAACTTTGCTTCTTGCACTACTTTTTGGGGGAAACCTGCCGAGGCCCTCCCGCTAAACCTGTAGGACCACGACAGCTTCGGGGACTAGTGTCGGGGGAATGATCCCCCGATGTACCAAAGTCCACAACTTGCCAAGATAACAGGAGGAGCGAATCAAGATGCCCGCACCCAGCTGGCTGGCCATCCGCCTGGCCAGCCGGCTGCCCTGAAGCCCTGTCCGGCTGGCCATCCGCCTGGCCGGCCGGCTGCCCTGAAGCCATGTCCGGCTGGCCATCCGCCTGGCCGGTTGGCTGCCCTCAAGCCCTGGCCGGCTGGCCATCTGCCAGTCGGATCGCCTGCGAGGAGAAGTCAACCATCTCGTCCCATCGGACACACGCCGACGAGACAGCCGGACCCGGCTGCCACCAGCTGGCCGGAGTCGCCGACAAGGCAGCATGGAGCCTCCAGCCGCACGTCGCCCGTACCACGACCACGACTGCCTCCACGACGAACAGTACGGGGCGTGCAGCAGACCGCCGGCCCGGAACCGGCGGAGGCGGCGCCGGCAGGACAGGAAGCGCGCCACCCGGCCTTGCACGTCCTCGACAGCGGCGCCTCCATACCGTGCGGCGTCCACTATACATGATGGAAGAGCACTGTGGGAAGGAAGAATACTGTAGCCGGACCCGCCGGGTCCGGATCGGGCAGCCGGCCCCCACCAGTCAGTGTGTAATGAGCCGGACCCACACATGTACAGCACCTCCTCAGCCCTATATAAGGGGGGGTGCGGCCAGATAGAAGGAGAGGCTTTTCTGGAAACCCTAGACTGGGATAGAGGTGATCGACCAGTTCGCCTTAGAGGAAAACCCTAGGCTACTCTACCCGGCCGCCCTAGCCGGACGCTCATATACAGCTCAAGGAGCAAGTTTGTAACCGATACACCGTGAATAAGAAAGAACACAACAGGAGTAGGAGTGTTACCTCACCATGAGGGCTCCGAACGTGGGTATATCGTGTGTTAGTGTGCATGCTTGTGCCCATCCCGCTGCAGATGCCGCCGGCTGTGTTAGCTGCTCGCACACCACTCAAGCCTTCCCTTAGGCATATGTCCATACCACGACAGTGATGGTCTCTCTCCTTGGCTGTGCGGATAGCGAGGAGCGGACGGCGGGGGTTCCTGGCGTTGGTGGCGGCAACTCCCAGATCGTGGCTTGGAGACCATTCTCGGGGATAGTGGGCGGCTTGCTTGTGCGGACGTTGTGCATAGGTTTTTCCGAGCGAAAGCTCTGCGCTTCGGCGCCAATGGCGGCGATGCCTGAGGGTATCGTGACCCTCTTGGGGGCGCTATTGTAGCTACCTTCATCGCGTTCGGGCTCCGGGTGAAAACCCTAGACCATCCCGGTCTCGACGTCGGCGACGTGATACGTCGTTACCCTCTGGGGGGCGTCGTCATGGAGCCTCGCCCCGTGAGCTCGTCTCAGTGTCCTTGGTGGCAAGTGTGGTGCTCCTTCTTTTTCTTTTTTTCTATCTTTGATCTGCTTTGTAAGAGGTTCCCCTCATCACATTGTATCGGTTCGGCCGTTTGGCTTTATTTATAAAGCGGGATGAAATCCTGTTTCGAGGAACTTAAAAAAAAAAGCTCAATGTCGATATTCTCCGATTTCGTACGTGTTCAGGCAAGGCAATGGCAGCTAGTGCTGGCCATGGGCAGCCCGGCCCGATAGAAGCTGAAATCCTGATTTTCTTAAGCCCGAGCCCGGCCCGGCCTGACCGTCGGGCCCGAAATACAGGCCCGAGCCCGGCATGTGCCACGGAAAAGAGAAAGTCCCCGTCCGCTGCCCAGCGATAGCCCGTGAGAACTCCAGTTTAGCCCGCGTAACTGGTGGGCCGTTGCGAAGTCTAAGGAAAGCCCCGGGTAAGTGAAATGCTTTTTTCAGATTCTATAGTGGGCCGCTAAGAACGAAACACGGAACTGGGCCGGTCCAAGTTCACTCCAAGGCGCTCGATCGTGGAATGATCTATGGAGTAGTAGGAACTAATTTCCAGAAGTATCATGCCGGAAAATAATGTTTTTCTACGACAGACATGCTACTATTATACGGAGTAGTATATATTTCTGTTTCTGCTGAGCTACTCCAACACATGAGCTGGTCCGACCCTCGTAACCAGCGTCTCACTGCACCGCGTGCATGCATCGTCTCCTTGTGTACGTGCGCGCGGCTGTCTTATATGCACGGCACGTGCCAGTACGCGTGTTATGTACTGTGGTCATATTGTACACAGGCCACCCGCATCCATCCAGAGAAGAAGAAAAAAAACACCCGCATCCATCCAAACGGGCCAAGATGTCTACGCACGCACGCGCCAGTGTCGCCAAACCAGAACTACTACTCTGCCTCCCTGCTCGAGGATGACACCGCTGCCGCCTTTGCTCGATGCATGGACTTCACTTGGGCACATGCAGCAGCACTGCTGGCCGTCGGCGTGCGCGTACGGCGTATCCAGGCCATTAAAACACGAGGCAGCGCCTGCGCGCAGCAGAGCAAAGTTACGTCGGCGTTGGCAGCGCGATCGATCGTACGTACGCGTACGACTCGATCCGGCCGGCGTCCATAAAACTCGGCGCGCGCGTAACTAACTGCATGCGTACCCTACCCATCGATCCATCTGCTGACACGATCGATCGGTGCGCGCGTCCTTGCACTTGCACGCAAGTCATGTCAGTCCCTGCCTCTCGCGGGCGTGACACGTCCAATAAATACCGCCTCCTATACGAGCTTGCTACCACTACGACGTACGCACGCTGCCTGCCGTGTCAGGCAGAAGAGGCAGGTCGCAGGCGTACGTACGCCCCTTTGTGTGAGGAGTAAAGCTCACAATGCAGGAAGTTCATGTGCTAGCTAGCTTGTCCTCCTCCTACGCCGATGTCCACAAGTCTAGTACTCCCTCCCTCCCCCCCTCCCCTTCAGTATCGTACTCTGTGATACAAAATCGTAACCACAAACAATTTATTTTCGAATGTGGATCTAAAAAACGACAACAATTTTCTGTCAAATGTGTTACTACCTCTGTCCCAAAAAGGATGTTATAGATTTGTCCAAATTTAAATATATCTATACATTAAATCATGTCTAGGTACATCAAAATTTAGACAAACTTGTGACATCTTTTTTAAGAGAGTAATTGTTGGTCAAACATTTGTCCTAACGGAACCTAGCTAATACGCGATGTATTTGAGGACACATGGAGTACACCGTAGGGAACACATGTGCATATTACTCTTCATATGACCGAGCGTTTCGTTATTCAACTCTTTCTCCTCAATTTTAGCTCCAAAAGTGGTGGCAAAAACGTGCAAACACTCAAATGATATATGTTCTATACTACTTCTATCTAAATATCCTAAAAGGCACAAATAAAATAAATTAACCTAAAAGTAATAGATAATGATTGATCTAAGATTAATCTCAAGATTATCAGGATTGAACTAAAAACTAATGAGGTAAAATAAAATACACTCATCAGTTGTCCGGGATGCACGAGATGAAAGGAGCCGGCAAACTCCAAACAAACATGCCCAGATAGAGGACACAATAAAACTATACTAAGAAGAAGATAATGGGGGGAATCACACACATTCATGAAGGCATAAAACAAAAAGACGTATGGAGAAGAAGGCCAATGAAAAGAAACAGAGGGTGAACAACAGTAGAGGACTATCGGCCGGAAAGTCCAAAGTTCTCCAAAAAAAATTGAATCCACAAATTTTCGTTTCAAAAAATTATGAAAAAAATCATAGTTGTGGATAATATTATGATCCATCACTGTGAAAATTTTCAATCACATACTCGTTATATTCTGATCTGTGCAAAAAAGAGAAATCTAGTAAGATTTCAAAATTTTGAGATTGCGTCCTCTTCACCGTTTCAGATCTGCAGATTTCTCTTTTTTGCCCAGAACATAATACAACGAATTTGTGATTGAAAATTTTCACAATGGTGGATCACAATATTATCTACAACCATATTTTTTTTTAGAATTTTTTGGAACAAAACAATGCGGATTTTTTTTTTTTTGGAAACCGGAGCTCGGCCTCCAAATCGCCGCGCCCACTATCAGCAGGTCACAATGGGGAGTAATATAGAGTAGTAACATGCATATGTGTGGTTACTACCTCTATAGTGGTAAGTGTCATATGTGTGGTAACATAGAGTTATTCATTTATTATCTTATAGACTCATTTTGCATTAGGAAGTGTTATGTTACCGTAACTACCTATGTTACTCCATTTGCTTTTCTCTTCATTAATTACATGACATGTCATATTTTTTTCTATGTGGCATCTATTTTACTACTTATGTTACTCCCAGAGTAGTCTTATAGGGGGGCTCCATTAACATGAGTTCCATTCGTTTTAAATCCTACATGATTTTTGTGTGTTTGATTACATCGCATGAAAACACAAATGATATTTTTCCTATATGTTCTAGTATACGTTAAATTTTCTATAGAATGTAGTACAAAGTAAATCTTTATGATAAATTCCTATATGTTTCAATCCTATGAATCAAATCGTTGATGCCATGTTTAAAAAAAAAATCTACACTCAGTAATAGTTGGATCTTGTTTGGCACCCCTCATCTTTCTTTTCAGTTGGCTGAAACGAAATGATTTTAAGAACAGTGACATAGTTTGGAGAAGGAATTGATCTAACACGTAATATATCGAAATGCCACTTTACTAGTTTTCCTTCCACAGGAAAAGAAGGGCAGGCATCAGACACGGCGTTTCGGGTCATAGGTGTAAATGCACCCATTATGTAAAATATTTTTAGTTTTTTTTCTAAAATGTCAAAAAATTTCAGAAAACAATCCGATATACTTCAGGACATTTTGTGCTAGCACAAAAAGTTTGGCGGTGAAAAGACATTTTTGTGACCTGCGCAAAAAAGACAAAAAATGGCATGTACAAAGTCATTTTGGAGTGTCTGGATTTGTCTTTTTTACACATGTCACAAAAAAATGTCTTTTCTTCAGAAAACTTTTTATGCTAACATAAAATGTCTTGAAGTATATCCATAAATTTTATTTTAAATTTTTTGACGTTTTGAAAATTGTTTTTTAGAGGGGTGCATCTGCACCCACGACCCGATATGGATTTCCGGGTAGGCATCCTATTTTCCATATGTCAACCGGGCCATCCATGACCGACATGCGCCGCGCCTGCCTCCACCCCCTCACACCGCACCACCGAGCGTGACGTGACCGTCATGGCGGATAGGCAAAAAGCTCGCAAGTGTCAAAAGCCGGCGACGCTCGCCAAAAAGTCCAAAACCCAGAGTGTTCCTTTTCGAACCGTGATCTCTCCAACCTCTCGAAGATTTTGAACCCATAGTACGTCCGTGCGTGCCGCTCGTTTTGTTCCTCGGTACAGCCGCCACGCATCTGTTTTTTTTTTTTCCGAACACACAAGAGGACGCGTATCTCGACGTGCGGTGCAGTTGCCCATCCACACCGGGATACGATACGAGGAGGAGAGTCGAGCTGGGAGCGGAATGGAAGCGGAACCCGACAAGCGCTGCTGCCGGCTGCCGCTCGCAGCATCGGATGCCCACCGCGCGCGGTTTCCGAGGCGGGCAACGCAGAGAAAGTACGGTTCTGCCCTCGGCTCCTTCGTGCACGCTGCTACGCGAAACGCTCGTCCAGTTGTCGCGTCTCGAGCTGGAGCGAAATAATTTTGGATTGGATGGATGGATGCTCCGCTGGCTTTGGCCTTTGTTTGTTTTCTTCGTTCGCGGTGCGACGAGGGGACGACGACGACTCCGGCCACTGCCTGCGGTCACGTGGGCCCCACATGCTCACCACCCAAAAGTTCCAAAGACCGCTGCATCATCTTTGCGAACTGGTCCCTATGGAAGCTGCTAAATACTTTCGTAGTACTGCTGTTGGTAGCCAGGGCTAGGAGGAACAGAGGCTGCGGAGCATTTTTTGGTTTCAGAAATTGAAATGCGGAAAGGACAGGGGTCTGCGTGTGAACCCGGCGCGGGGGTCAAATCCGGCAGAGAGGCCGAGGTCAGGGTCCGTCCTCCCCGTCGGACCCCGCATTTCAAATTTCCTCAGCCCCTCTCCTCCCCCTTCATCCTCCTCCTCTCCGGGAGAGCCACCTTTATATACCCAGCCGGCCGGGCCACCGCCGCCGCCGCCGATCCATTCCTGCGCAAGCCCCAGCCTCTCCGGCCCAGCCCAGCGCCATGGACAGCGACGACGAGGAGATGCGGGACGCCTCCTCCTCCTCCGTCGAGGGCGGGGACGACGGCGACGGGGACGGGGCGGGGTACGCGGAGGAGGGGGTCATGGTCATGGAGGTCCGGTGGTTCGAGGTCGACCTCGACTACGAGTACGACGCGCCTCGCTGGTTCGACCTCGCCCGGGAGGAGGCGCCCGTGGAGGCCGCCGCCGCGGAGATGTGGTTCGCCACCGCCCCCAGCTACCCGCCCTCCCGTACGTCTGCCTTCTTCCCATCCACCTCCTCGCTTCCATATTATCCTAATTCTGCTTTCGCCGCGTGGGTGGGACGATTTAATTCCAGAAGGTGGCTCGATTCCGACGGTAGCGGTGGTAGTGTGCCTCGATCGATCGGTCTGCGCTTGCAATGTGCTGCTAATTGATCCTTCATGCTTTTCGCGTGCGCGTACTATGCTCCTGATTATGGAGTTAGCGTATCCCCCTTCGCCCTTGCGTCGCCAATTCGGGAAACTTGTGGTCGTTGTTCTAGGGACAGAATGCGCAGACATTTATTGTGAATTTCCGTGCACTGGGGTTTCAGGGGCAGTTATGGTGCGAATAGGATGACATTTTCAGACCAGCATGCTTTATGGCATTCTGAAACTCTACGGACTTCAAGGGCTCTTGTCAGTGTTGCTCATGGCAGCATTCTGGGCAAGTAGTGTTACTACGTCAGATGGATATTGGCTGCAAGACCAGTGGTTTCCGTGCGTCTAGCTGTGCAACCAGTGTACATATAGGATGTGATGGCCAGACAGAGACCAGCCACAATGATATTAACCTCTTATTGTCCTGAGAAAAGAAGTGATGTGTTGTGGAATATGGATTCCGTCTCATTCGATGCCCGACGAAGTGAAATACTGAAAAAGAGGAGCGTAGTGTGCATGTGGATGTGGTCATATCACTTGTAATCTCATATGCTCCTTTTTTGTAGCCTCAGGAAGAAAAGTTTATATGCATGAGAAGTTACTTTCTTGAAGATCTTTGGTTTGTCTGCAGTTCCATGTCCAATGGCAGTTATGAGTTATGTGTAGTCTATAGATATCCACATCTAGGGGACATTTCCAACTTGTAACCACACTTAACTTTAGTAAGTTGCACTGGTTTCTCTTCTAAGGTGTAAGCAACTGTAACCATAAATAGTAGATACAACTTTTATAAGATGGCAGATATATTTTTGCTCTATGTTTTCCCTGTATCTGTGGATTGCTCAGATTGATGTGGCGATAAAGAATGGCGTGGGAGCTGAAACATCTCCTGGTCCTGGGTTGCTATATGATGGACATAACTTTGATAAACTGTTGATTGTGTTAAAAGCTCTAAGTTGTGTGTTACTCTGCAGAAGTTTTATTTGGTTATTTCCATAATACCCAAAAAAAAGAGCAAAAGGATAAAACTATCGGTAGTGCTTGGTAAGGAGACTTAGTTGCAACAGTAGCTAGTAAGAAATTTACATATCTTCTACTGCAAACACTGAATGATGAAAAATGGACAAAACATGTGCAACTACTAAGTGATATTTGTTGATCTAAGCGTAATATTATGTGCTTTACTATTAGTTATCTGACCCCCAAAGGCAAAGCCTCAAAAAGTATTTTTACTTTTAATTTGGTATTGCGTTTGCCTAGTTAATATCACTAACATTTTCTCTTCTGTTTCAATAGCTTTGATTGCTATGATGTTGGCTGAAGATCTTGGGTTGCCAAACCTAAGAAGCATTGCAGCTGCAGATATAGATGTCGTGCATTGCTCTAAATCGTTGCAAGGATGTTCTGGTGCAGCTAACCAAAGTATATATCAGTCACATGTACCAAATGAAGGTACTAGTCAGCTAAATGATTGTATCTATTGATTTGCTCGATCATTCAGTTGTCACCTACATATATTATGTTTACGAGGAATTGAGGATGGAGTGTTTGCCTTATAGTTTTTTCACTCATAGTTATATGGATTAGTGTTAATACTTAGAACTGCATATTGGAGTAAGTTGATCAATATGCTGTTTATCATAGCCTGACATGGTCCTGTCTTTTGCTCCATCTTTAATGAAATGTAATTGTCTTGGTGTACTTTATGCAAAATAGGACGGACACCATGCTATGGAATATCAAAAAATGAAAGAAAACCTGCCGCTCGAAGTATTGTGAAGGGGAATTTCTCCAAGGTGTCCACGCTAATGAAGCCTACAGCCAGTCAATTAGCCAGGCAAAACAGGCAACTTGAAGTGAAGACTGTCATGCCGTATGTAACGCGATGCCTTGTGCTAATTGATTTTCTGATATTTTTTCTGGGGCTTATTACAGAAGTTATATCTGTGGTTGATCACTTATGAGCCATATCCTGGGCTTTTAGCTTAAAATATTTTCTGCCACACTTGAAATTTATATCTCTGTGCTTCTCATGGTGTTTATTCACCTGTGTTCATGATTAAGTAAACCATCCATTCTTAAAAGGTTGTTGTTAACATGGGTCATAACAGTAGGCCAGCATGTTGTTCAAGCATTGCTGCAGTGACAAGCGGTCTACTTCTTAGGCTCCGAGCTCCTTTCTTACTATTCTCTTTTTCGCCATTTTTTCTTGACCATCGTCACCTTTCCTTTTTGTAACCTTTATACTAAATTGAATTTTCAGAAATATAAGGAGACAAGCAATGTGTTCTTTCTTGTGAACACCGTTTTAACTGTTCAATTCCCTTTGTTTTCAGGAGTAAAAAGTCAGTTGGAGTGAGAAGTGAGAGAAGTACCATGACCTCAAATGATTGCACTTACCAAGCTGGTAAAAGGCAGAGATTAGAAAAAGGCCATCTCAACATGGTATGTTACTACTTTCTAATGGGGGCACGAATTTGCTACGGTTTCTGTGGATTTTTTGGTTCAATTTTTAGTCTGTTGTATACTCTGAGAGAAACTTCCTTCGTACCTCTGAGACTGCATGCTCATATTTCGTCTGAACTATGGCGAGTGCAGCTCCTTCATATGCACTTAGCATGACTAGGTAACAGGCACAAAAAAAAAAATACAGTGCTTTTCTCAACCAATTGGCAGTGTCATTTTACTTGACCTGCCTGCTTCAATTTGGCAACAACCTTTTCCTAGCAGTGCCACTTTGTCTTTATTTGGGAGCTTCAGTTTTGGCACAGGGAAAAGATCCTTGGTAGATTATTCGTGCCTAGTTAGTGTGCAAGTGCTGTTTGGTTTCTCTATTGCACCTGTGCATCACATGGTATTATACTCGCATATTATTACAATTTTTTATGAAAATTCTTAACAGAAACTAACATTTAAGTTTCCTTCTGAATCCAGGATGCACTATTATTTGATTTGTTACTGGAAGTACCTACAATCCAAGGAAATTTAACAAAAATATTCTTAAATTGAAAATTGTAAAATAATCCATGAATGGAACTGAAAATTCATTGATACAGTCCCATATGTTATGGGTAAATGTAGCTCTGGTATTATTGCTGTTAAACTATATAGCAGGAAATCTAGTTAGATATTGTGCCTCTGGTCTTTATAGTTGAACTGTTGCTTTATCAGATATTCCTGATAACAGGAGGTGCTAATTTGCATGACTTTTGCTGCATAGCCATGTCATTTCTTTTATTGAAGCTATTTTTTTAATGCTGGTGCAGGCTGTTCCCACAAGTCAACATGAATTAATTCACAAGGCCCATGAAAAGGTAAAAGCACCCTCAAAGCACACAATAATGCAATTACGTTAATGTATAAAAGATGATTCATGCTTGTACTGTTCATTTATACTGTATATCCTGGATGATATATTTCTATTTCTATCAAACAACTTTATCTTATGTTTACTGTAGCATACTTTATTGTTCTTCTGAAAATATAAAAATACATGCTGTGCAACTAGTAGTTAGTATATCTCTCTGGTCACAGCCCATAATAATACATGATGTGCAACTACTCATAGCCTAATGGTTGCTGCACTCCTCCGTATACTGTCCAGTAAAGATATTGCTGGCATGCTATAAAGATGACAATTGCACTTGTTTCTGTATGATGCGGGCCTCAGATTTTGTTTGATGTCACTTTGTCATGGATGCTGCAGAATGTTATGAACAGTAGCTCTGATCGTGCCACTGGTCTACCTAAATTGAAGATTACCGTGCCGAGAGAACCTGAGTTGGCAACTAAGCTAAGGGCAGAGAGGTCAAGGATTCTAAGAGCAGTGTAAAGTCCTTTTACTTGCTATTCTGTTTTGATGCTTGAACATAATATACTTCTGCTATAATAATTTTCACATCTTTACCTGTAAAATTTCAGGCCAACTAATTCAAAGCAGTTAAATAAACGGGATTTACAATCTGCTTCTATGACACAAGCAGCAGCGACTAGAAAGGTGGGTTCTCAAAATATCGAATATCTATATTCACGTTGTCTAAGTAGTCTTTAATCTCATTGGCACACGATTATTGAAATAAAATTAGTGACATATTTGAGTAGCAAACCCTACAAAATCCTGCAAATAATATGTACTGAAACATTTCAAGGTTTTAAGGGACCCTCATTTTTCTTTTGAAAATTCCGCTATTATGGGAGAATTGGACGCATTTTATTTCTTATACTGAACAAAAAGTTCAGGAGCCTATGAATATATTCTTAGTGGGAAACTAGAGCTAGACTTTCCAGTAACATTTCTCTTGTGGGCTGGTAGTCCAACACTTAAGGAGTGGTTTCGCTGATGTTTTCTTACCCCAAGAAACAGATAAATTGCAAGGATTTGCAGCGAATGTAAATTAGGTATATGAATGATTCAGTGCAGACATACATGATAGCTTGTACTTAGCTTTGCCTTATTTCTCCTCTTGGCTTGTCTTGTTCAGTATTTTGTGTCTAGTTTTGTGGGTAAAGCTGTACAGTTTTATCATCTTACACCTTGGCAGTTGAACCAGTGTGATGTACTAGAACAGGAACTTCCACATTTAGTGAAGGGATGCTAAATTTGCACCATGCCATATTTGTCTCTTTCTTTTATATTTGTATATACGTCGCTGCCAGTCAACATCCAAAACTTCTCTTCAAGCAGGTCGTGCAACCTTTTCGGGCTCATCAGCATGCAAATGTACAGCATGCCAATGTTCCACCAAATATGCCGGCGTGTGCACCTAACCGTGCAGTTAATCTTCACAAGTAAGCTTGCTTCTTATGTTCTGCTTTAGTTCCAGTTACCTATGTGATATTCAATTGGGAGGTCAAATATATTGCTTACGATGAGGTCTTGTGATTATTTCCTTTGTTGTACTAGTCTTTTTCAAGCATGAATTGTCTTGATCTAGATAAAGATATTGTTACCTGATATAATTTTAGAAACCACTGAAATTTGGGAGTGAAGTAATAATCACCGTTTCTTTGTTGTATGCTAACAGCATCGATAAAAAAAGAGAAGATTCCAGAGATGACACGTTTAAATTTAAAGCTCAGCGATTGGATAAAAAGGTATCTGCCCTGAACAGTTCTTCTATGTTAATATGTTGGCTAACTTTGACCTGAAGCTTCTAATTCTGACGGATACATTGCAGAGCGTCCTATTGACAATTGAACTGATATTTTGATGATAATTACATGTTACTGGTGTTAGTTACTTTTTTTTTAATCAGGCATAAGGACCAACTACATAATATATATAGGATGTTGCAGTATTTTATCAGATAACAGATGCAGCCAATGATTGCCATATTTTTCTTCTTTAAACAGATATTAGAAAGCAAAGGAAACATTGGTTTATTTCAAACTAGCAAAAGAAATCCTACAGTGCCTAAGGTAGCTTTGTCGTGATATTCTTTTCTCTGTTTTTCCTCTGCTTGTCTATTTATCAAATATTCATATTTTCGGGTTAAAATTCTAGGAATTCAACTTGTCAACAAGCCGGAAGAGCAAGCAGGCTCCATTATCTGAACTCTTTAACAAGGTTTGTACTGATAGAACAAAAGTGGATTGCCCTCAAATTACTTCAATCTGATATGTACGGAAATTATTTTGGCAGCTTTCTTTAACTGCTGAAGCCCGCCGTGCAATGGACCGACGGGCAGTTGAACGTCCAAATTACATCACTACCAAGGTTAGTCATTCGTTTCAGTTTCATTTTATGTTGCGATGCCCTTCCATCTAAATCGAAAGTGCTGAAATATCACATTTTACTGCAAGGATTGCAAAGAGAACATGATTGGCGCCATTCATTGCTAGCACTGGTAAGCGAAAAATTTAACGACATAATAAGATCTGGCTTCCCAATTTGTCTTCATCGAGTTGCATTACAACGTTCCATTTTCTTTACCTTTTCAGACTGGCTTAGTCAAGATTTTTTTTTTAATATAGTTCTGTTCGGCAAAGACTGATCCAGATGTCTCATTTCTGGACTTGCACAAAGGTAAAATATGTTTTTTCTCAATTACCTGTGTATACTTCCTCGCACTGCATCTCATGATCGGCATGCAGCTTCGCATTATTGTCAGTAGTAGCATATCAATGTTACAACAATATGATGTGAAAAACATGTATTACCTCCGTCCCAAAAAGGATGTCATTTTTTTGTCCAAATTTGAATGTATCTAACCACTAAATAGTGTCTAGATACATTCAACTTTAGATAAAGTAATGACATCCTTTTTGAGACGGAGGGAGTAATTCAGTTCAGTATGTTGACAGTGTCCTTTGCATCTTGTAGGCTTAGGCGTCTCTTTTGGACAGTAGGACTCACAGGGGGCGAGCTCATCTCCTTCTAACAAGATGAAGCTATACATTATTTGACATTAAGGCACCCGGCACCAGATAGTTTGGTTGATCCCAGAGACCAGACAATTTTCCCCGTCTCGGTCTGTCCCATTGCCGGCTAGCTTAACATAATTCCGTAGCTGCTCGTGGCCATGCCGGAGGTCCCTTTTTGTACAGCTTGAGTAAAAACCCAGCCATAGCTGATAGCGTTGGTGGGGGCAGAGCGGCTGACCTGACCTGCTGGCCGGTGGTGTATTCTGCAGTTGTAACAACACCGCAGTCATCTGGCAAAGTTGTTCGCTTGCTATCTCTCTTGCCCTTTGTTATGGTTTGGAAAGTGTTCACCCGTTGGCTCTTTCCATTTTTCCAGAGAAGCCAGCACGAACGTACTATTACCCTTTTTTTTTTTTTGCCGATTCATCCTTGGAGAAATCTCGTTGCTGCTTGACTGGCAGCAGCAGGAATCTCTGCAGGTTCCTCATAGCTGAATCGAGCAGTGCCGTGGCTGTAGGGCAGCGAGCGGTCAAGCTCAGTCGGAGCCGGCCGGGAGGGCCCTGGAGTCTGGAGAGGAGGCGAGGAAGACCATGTAACCTCACATCAACAGCAAGCGCGTCGTCCCATCACGCGCCAAGGAATAAAGCGTCGTCGGTCGGCACAGCACAGCACAGGAGCTGCCTCCCGTGGACCCGTCCGCATGCATGGCATAGCTTCCACATTCCTCAGATCAGACGGACGCATCATTGGCTGGTCGATCGGACGGCACGGCCGAGAGCAGCTCACGGGCACGCCCAGGTGCATGGAGGGACGAGCTTGTAGGGGGCGCCGCCTTGGTGAGCGAGACTGCACAGCGTTGGTGTTGCTGTAGGAACACCTGACGGTCTGGCCCTGCTGCCGGCTTTGGGAGAAGAAGACGCCGGTGCGAGCTTATCATCGCAATGGCAATGTCATATGCGGGGACTGTTGCTGTGAGAGGACGTGTGCGTGCAGTCGGCAGCTCCAGAACTGCCATTGACTAGCTGACGAAGAGAGGGAGAGATCGACCACGCCCTGGTCTGGTCTGGCTGGCTGCCTATGTACAAGGAAAAATCGTTTGACACAGCAACAGGAGCCCACTGTGCACACCAATAGTCCAATACACCATCTGCTTGAAACCTGTTATACTTTCCAAGCATTCGGATTTTACTCGCATTTTACAGCAAATGGCAGGCATCTTGAGCTTGCAATACAGAAAAATGTAGAAATTTTACAGTACAATTCCTCCCCTCCGCCAATTGAAGGCCAAAGCCCAGAAATGCATGCGCTGTGTGTGATGATGGCCCTGCAAGAGATGCCAGCTACCACTGCATATACTACTACTAGCTAGAGATCTGACAATCAAGCAGGACAGGGAAACAGGCATAAATACACATCAGCAGCAGCTACACGGTGAAGAGATTCAGACAGAGAGAGCAACGCCACCGTACAGTCACAGCAGCAGGGCAGCGGAGCAAACTCATAAATACCGTCAAAAAAGCAGGAGCAGCATTTACATTGTGCACAATCCTGAGGATGGCAGCAGCAGGGCATGATGCATCGCATGGTTCGATTCAATGCGCCCCCAGGATCCAAGAACTCATCTTCATAGCGTATCTCTGGCCATCCCATCATCACAGCAGCGCATGCATTTCTGGGCTTTGAAGGCGCTCACGGGACCTCTCTGATCCTTCTGAATCTCACTCTGCCCAATAACTCCACGAACCAATCCTAAATCTTGATTATGTTCTGATGACACTTCGAACACCAACACCAGCACCAAGAAGACCAAAAAAAAGGGGGAGGTGAAGAACAATGGCACCGTCCAATCCATCCATCCATCTACTTGATACATCCTACACCTATTTTCCTGCAACTGTGCTACTATGCTTTCTTAGCTTCTTACTTCCAGCTCTCTCTACCTTGCTTGGGGAGGAGAAAATTATGGGGGTGGTCAATCACATTGTGTGCTTGGATATGACCTCGCCGAACCGCACGAACCACTGCTCGTCGGAGGAGCTGTTGTCGCCGATGTCAGCCCCGCCGTGGTCCATGTCGGGTGTCGTCGCCAGGTAGCGCGTGTAGTCGACCGTTTTCGAGGCCGTCGTGTAGGAGGGCTTCACGGCGGGAGCCGGCATGAGCGAGAGCAGCACCCTTGCGACCTCGTGCATGGTTGGCCGGTCGATGGGGTGCCTCTTGGTGCACAGCAGGGCGAGCTGGAAGGCCTTCCGGACTAGCCCCATGTCCGTGCACGTCACCGACACCTCCGAGTCCACTGCCTCCATCACAGTGTTGTCATCAGCTCTTGAGAGTATCTACATATGGACAGAAGAAGGATCAGTCATAGCAACCATGTCAGCAGATCATGCATCTCATTCTTATGAGCGACCCAGACAATACAATAATATCTCAGGAGTTCAGTGTGGGTGACTTACCAGTTGATGCAAGTTGGAATCGTTGTCGACAGCCTTCATCCCCGTGAGCAACTCCAGAAGAACGATACCAAAGCTGTATACATCAGATTTCTCATTCAGCCTGGATGTCCGGGCATACTCTGGATCAATGTAGCCAATGGTTCCTAGCACGTAAGTGGACGCATGGGACTTGGCAGCTGGGACACATTTGGCGATGCCGAAATCTGAGAGACGCGCTTCAAAGTGCTCATCCAGGAGGATGTTAGAGGACTTGACATCCCTATGGACTATGCGAGGGTTGCAGTCATGGTGAAGATAGGCCAGCCCTTGTGCAGCACCAACTGCGATCTTCAGTCGTGTGTCCCAGTCAAGTTTCACTTTCTTTGATGGACCTGGAATATATCGTAGATCATGAGAAAGATGCTTGATTGTGAGACCTATAAATACATGAAAGAAAACAGGCTGAACCAAATGTCAGTAGTCCTAACCGTGGAGAAGATCCCACAAGGAACCATTTTCCATGTAATCATAGAAGAGTAGGTTTCCATGAGGAGAGAGTGAGAAGCCATGAAGGCTCACAAGATTCCTGTGCCGGATGCTACCAACTGTCTCTAGTTCTGTCTCAAACTCACGGGCACCATGGTTAAATTGACTGTAGAGACGCTTGACAGCAATGGCCTTGCCACTCTTGAGTACACATTTATACACAGTACTTGAAGCGCCATAGCCAATGATGTATTTCTCACTCAGATTCTCCGTCAGCCTCATGATATCTTCATACGTATGGATAGCCATGTCCATTTGGAGGAGTACTATCTTTGGAGGCCCTGAAAATGATTAAGAAAAGTTGAGATGGGTGACACTTTGTAAAGATATTGTTCTGCCAAAGATTACAGTTCACTGGGTTAGATGTACACAAACCTTGCACTGGTTTCTCAGACGCTTTGATAAGTGGCTGCGGTCGATTTGTTTTATATATTGCCAATAGTATAACGCAGAGTAATATGATGAAGCCTAAGATAATACAAGCAATCCCCGTCCGAGAAATATTCACTGGAACATGAAGTATGTAAACATGAGTTTGAAAGCAAATTGAATGAAGAGCTAACTATTAGCTTATGACTTGACTGCTACCTCTTGGTCCATGAGAGTTGCCACAACTGGAGTCTTTGCAGCGAACGCGCAGCATTGGATTGCCCAAGAAGCTGCATTTAGGTAGTGGTTACTATCAGCAATTATAAGATAGTAACACAGAGGCATGAAAGGTAGTACAGGGAGTCATTCAGTACCTTTCCATCGGGAATTTTGAGAAGTTCTTAGCGAATGGGACATGTCCCGAAAGGTTGTTGTACGACAAGTTCCTGAAAAATGATATCATCCATAAACCAATGCAGACTAAGTAATCGCCAATGCTACAGTGCGGAGCTTGCACAAAACTTACAAGATATTTAAGCTGAAGCAGTTAGCCAACTGAGCAGGGATCTCCCCAACCAAACTATTGTTGTTAAGAATCCTACATAGGATAAAATCACAGCTCGGTAAAATACTTGGGAATTTTGGATTTCAAAGTTAACAGTTCATGATGATAGCATGATGAAAGAGAACTCACAAACTATCAAGGTTCTGAAGTTGGCCTAGTTCTTCGGGAAGATAGCCAGACATGGCGTTGTTGGATATATCACTATCAATGTTAAAATCAGGTCAGATGAATCTTCATTACAATATTACCACCAACAGAACTAAAATACACAAATGACAAGGGTGTTCACTTACATTACTTGGACACTTCTCAAGTTTCCGAACTCAGCAGGCACAGACCCACTAAGATGGTTTTTGCTCAAATTCCTACAATCACAATTTGGAACATTAGGAAATAATGATCATATGTGATGAAATATGAATTTTAAGAGGCTGAAACTGAACATACAATTCAAGAAGATGCTCAAGATCACCAACAGTAGCAGGAACTGGTCCAGAAAACGCATTGTAGGAAAGATCCCTAAACCAAAATGAAGGAACAAGGTTTAAGCATCAAAATGAAGTGAATGCGGCGTGACAACTATGTAAGAGAATCATGGCAGCAGGTAAGTAAATATAGTGCAAGGGTCTCCTTACAGTGTGTCCAAGTTGATGATATGACCAAGTTCAGAAGGGATCTGGCCTTTAAAATTGTTTGAGGATAAATTTCTGCAATTTATATATGCAAACAAGAAAAAGACATGAGATTCTGCTCAAACAGAATTACACTGCAATATGAATTAAATAAAAAGATGTAAAAAAATGCTACAAGTGTGAATACTCACAAGTATGTCAAACTCTCCAAATTCTGGAAACCAGCAGGGATAGAACCATTTAATTTATTGCCATAAACATTGCTGAAGATGATACAAACACGATTAAGCACGAAGCGCAAAACTGTTCTATTAAGTACTAGATAGATACTTGCATGCTAACTTACAATTTGTTTAGAGCAGTGCATGAACTGATGTTCGTAGGAATAGGACCCTCAAGATTGTTGTTAGCAAGATTTCTAGAAAAAAGTCACAATTCGTCAATAATTACATATATCAAAATACACATTAATCAGTAGAGAAGAACCACCCTTACAATTCAAATAGCTCTTCCAGTTTCCCAAGCTCAGCTGGAATTGTGCCCGTTAGTTCATTGTCATTCAGTTGCCTGTATGGAACAAGTTGTGAACCTCATATAGTACTTCAAACCAACTGAAGTCCAATATTATCCACATCAGAGAACAATCACTTACAGGTAGCTAAGTTTAGTCATGTTCCCAAGTTCTGGTGGTACTTCTCCAGCAAGTTTATTGCCATGTAAATATCTGAAGATAGGTGCCAGAAAATGTCAACAGAAGAAGAGAATGTTGTTTCAGTGAATAAACAGGTCTTCTTGATGATACTAACAGTTTGCCAGTGTAGGATAGGTTGCCAAGTATCGGAGGAATGGGCCCTACTAGTTCATTTTCGCTCAGATCCCTAAGAAACAAGAAATGGGCACGAAAAGTCATTATCGAATATCACATGAGCTAACACCAATAGGAAGTGAAGTGTTTGTGTTTACTCACAGAACAGCAAGAGCTTGCATGAGGCCAATCACTTCTGGAATTTTCCCAGTCAGCCTATTTCCTTGAAGTGACCTACGAAACAATAGCGAAACCATTAAGAGTAAGTCTGAATGTGACTATGTGAGAACAGAATAGGATATTGCAAGAGTACAAAGCTGAAGCATAGAAGATTTGAGTGAAGTCGGAAGGCTTACAGTGTGGCTACTTGAAGGAAACCTATGTTGTAAGGTATTTCTCCAGATATTTGGTTATACGAAATGTCCCTGTATTCCATAAATGAAGTTCAAATAAAAAATCTAACAAATGAGCAGCAACAATAAAATCTAAGCAAGCAACATACAGAATCTCAAAGCTAGTGCAGTTTCCTATATTCTCTGGAATTGTTCCTGTGAGATTGTTGCCCCTCACATCACTGCAGATTTGGAAGCAAAAAATCAGCATCGATAAGGTCAGTTTGCATGATATGGAGCAGCACCACCAAGTAGCATAGAACTTACAAGTACCACAGGCCAGTCAGCTGGCACATGTCAGGTGACAAGGTTCCAGTCAGCGAATTACCCCTCAAGCCTCTGAAGATCAAGAGGGCAAAAATATTAGCATCTACGTTTACTACCGAGTGAATTCGTAAGCAAACATGGCATGGTGTAGGGTAACTTCTTACAGGTATTGCAGAACTTCATTCCAATAGATAAGCCTTGGGATGTCACCTGTAAGCTGGTTCTGCGCCAAATCCCTATTCCGAGAAAATAATTGTACATTTCATTACAAAAAAGCCACATGAGGCAAAACAAAAGTTCCACCAAAATAAATATTTTTCCTGTGGTATGCCTACTGCAACACACAAGGATAGGTGAAAAAAGAGGAAAGCAGACCAGCAAGTTTGTCCAAGGATCCCATAATAAGTAGAGTCACGGAGAAAGGCATGTACTAAGAAACTCACAAGGTTTTGAGATTTGGAATTTGGGACAATGTGGAAGGGATGGGTCCCGTGAGCTGGTTGTTCTTCAAAATCCTGCACATCCAGAATAGAGAGAAAGAGAAACATCATAACTCATGCATCCTAAACCATCAATGCTTGACAGCAAACCCATAAATTACAGAGAACCAAAACTCAAACTAGTTTCATAGCATGATTTTGTAATAATCTCAAAGATTCTAAAAACAGATAAATGCAAGTAGCCTCTCCTTCCTCAGTATAACCCCAAAACATCCCAAAGATTGGGTGGAAAAGTGATCATATCCACAAAAAAGACATAGCTCTTGCGAAAAGGTAGGCAAGAGAAACAAGTAATACACAGTGCTTACAAATCCTCAAGTTGCTTGAGCTTGGAGATGGAGAAGGGGATATCTCCATACAGCAAGTTAAAAGACAAATCTCTGCATGACACAAGAAGAGGGATAGGTCAATTATTAAATATACTACTAACAAGAACCATCTACAGCAAAAAGGTGGGAGTGGAACAATAAAAGAAGACCCAGATTAGGTGAAGTACAAATATTTTAAGGAGACGCAGTCCCCAATCTCATCCGGGATTTGGCCTGTGAGCTTGTTCCCCTTGAGATCCCTGCACAGAGCAAGCAAATCATTAGGGCGGGGATAAACTAATCGGCAAGCAAATCCAGCTATTCACCCAGGGGAGTGTGGTAGTACGTAGTAGGCTTAAAGTAAAATACTAAAGAATCGTGTCACATCATGACATGAGGGGTCAAATCAGATGGAGAAGTGCAGGATATTATAAAGAAGAGAGAGAGGAAGATTCAGGTGTAGTCAAATGCACAAAATCTTAAGCAGACGCGAAAGAGAGAAGGGGAAGGAATAGTTGTCTACTCGTCATCTCATCAGTACTTACACGAACTGTAGGCTCTTGAGCTCCCCTATGGCCGGCGAGATCTCCCCTCCCAGGTTTAGATTTGACAGGTTCCTGTTTTTTTATTTCCACAGAAAAAACACTCATCAGAAATAATCTATTTAGCAGTAAGAAATGATCCTTTACTACGCAAGAAAAACCAAATCGTTCCCCAAGAAAGCACATTTACTGGGCAAGCATCAAGCAACATGTTTTCGGGAGCAGACATTCAGAGGCAAGGAACAAGCAAGAACTGAAACAAGAACTGTCCTGGTCGATCGAAATGCCTTTTTTTTTCTTCAGATAGACACGGACGGGCAAGGAGTGAAAAAAAAGCAAGGGAAAATCTTGGCATCGCGTCGTAATGTCAGAAGAGCACGGCAAGAAAAACACACAGGGAAGAAGAAGAAGAAGGTCTGAAGAAGAAGAAGAACGCACAGGGCGAAGACGGCGAAGGAGGCGTTGTCGCAGGCGACGCCCCGCCAGGCGCAGTGGTCGCGCCCGCCGTCCCAGTCGGCGAGCGCGTTGGCGGCGTTGCTGAACCCAGCCTTGACCGCCATCAGCGCCTCCCCGTCCCCCGCCCCTTCCTCCGCCGCCGCCGCCCCAAGAACCACCAGCATCAACATCCCCGCGGCCCAGCGGCGCCACGACGGCGCCCTCGCCGCCATTCCCAGAAGCAGAAACCCGGACCAAAGCGACCGCCTTCCTTCTCTTCCTCCCACCGCCGCCTCCGCGCGCGCTGGCTACGGAATCAAGAACCAACCCGGAGCGAGGAAGCTACCGCGCAGCCGCCGCTCCTCCTAGTCTCATCTCTTCTGACGGACGGGCACGCAGACGCAGTAGATGGGATGGGGAGGGGAGGGGAGGGGGGTCGCAGCGCAATGTATTTGTCGTGGCCGCGGCGGTGGTGGTGGTGGCGATAGCGACGTGACTGTCGTTGCTGCTTTCGGGGGGCAGCCGCTGCGCAGCGCTGCAGAGGGAAGCAGAGGTGGTGTGCGTGGTGTGGTGCCAAGAGAGAGAGAGAGAGGGAGCGAGAAGGCGGAGCGGAGAGGGGAGAGGGGTTAAGGCTGGCGCCGCGGGCCCCACCGCGTCAGCGGGCAGACGTGTACGTGGGGTCCTCCCTGGATCTCCATTTCTTTTTTCAACAGCCTCATCTCTCTCGCCCCGCACGTTGCGCCGCCGCTTTTACCGTGCCCATGACAGGTGGGTCCCGGGACACCTGTTAGACTGTGATAAGAAGGCGCATGGACCCACGTGTCGGTGATAATGGGGTGGGTTAATCCAGGGAGGTTACGAGTTTGTTGTGAGTCTGTTTGAAGCAGCGGCGCCGGCCGGGATCGCGGTGCGGACGGGGATCTCCGGTGTGGCCAGCGGTGTGGCCGGCCGGACGGCGCCGCCGCGGCGGCAGGCTTCCGGTGGGCCCGGGCGCCTTTGATTGTGGAGCGTACGGGCGGAGGGATGGGACGGGACGGGATCATGCCGCGGTCGTGACGGCGTCGGTGGTGGTCACCACCAGACTGCAACCGGCGACGAACCGGCCGTGCACTGTAGTACGGGCCGCCTCTCACCGTGGCTCGGCGCGTACGTACGTACGTGAGAGATTAGGCGTGATCGAGCTCAGCTAACCTGCGTACGTCCGTACCGTACGTACGTTGCTAGGTCAGGTGCATGATTGTTGTGTGGCTGATCAGATCGAGCGGCCATGCCTTCTTGGAATGGTAGACCATGCTTGTCTCTGTCCTATGCTTAGTTAAGATCCGGCATTTCGAAAATAAAAATTAAAAAGATCCGTCTTAGCGCACAGATTCATTCAATAATATGAACAGAGCCTTCTCCTCATATATTAGGTGATTGGTTAGCAACAAATGGTTCGATTAACAGGTATGCAGTTAATATGTGGTTTATGTGATACACTGTTACAATAAAAGTTTGGTAATTTTGAACAAGAATCTACAAAACGTAACAATTGTGTATATGCTCCGACTGCGGCTATATATATATATATGGAGGCTAAAAAGATCACAAAAATATATATCTATTATATACTCTACAAGTGTGCAGACATTCAATTCGAAATTCGTTATATTTTGGACATGGCAAAAATGACAAATAGGTGGATCTACATCCGTGAACGGTACACATTCTGAAAAGCTTGGAATTTGTCAGATTTATCATTTTTGTGTAGCCTAAAATTATACGCACTGGTAGATCTCGATAATATCTATGCCTATAATTTTTGTTTAGAGTTTTCTAAACATAAAAGTGCGGATTTTGATTTTTGTTAATTACTGAGCTCCGTGGAGCCCGGCCTCCAAATGCAGTTTCCGCTAAACCTTGGGAAAACAAAACATAACAGGGAAAAACTATTACATGTGTATTGTTACTTGTGTAAATTTTAATATGAAAATTGTGCAACACTGATAGAACGTGATTCAACAGTGAGAGACCAACTATGCAGGATAACTTTAGAAAGACGAAATGGCTTCCGGATGGTGTCCGTACACCCATGGTGAACAGTTAAACTGAACAAATACATCAAAAGTAAAGAAACTCAGAAAAGATAACACGTACACGCGTGTTCGATCTTTCACACATGTTTGTGAATTTCCATGAAACGGAAACATTTGCTTAGCGTCCAAGGCAAGAAAATAACTTATTGTGGCCTAGAACAAATTCTGAAGCCTTAAATTTTTTTGGCCTACATAATGCACAAAACTTAGAGCTTCCTTGATTCACATGATTGTGAAAGAGAAACATGGCATTGTCATGCCCACTCAAGTCCTTGTGGACTGAATTTGTTCTAGAGTTTGTTTCATCGGGCCACGGTAAGAACACAAAGGATTTTGGGTGGTACACACAGAACTCCCTTAAAAAAAATCTTGTGGGATTCATACTACAAATCGTACAATGTGTGAAACATTTCGACAATTTGAATCCTCTAAAACTCTTACGAAAGAATTCTTTAATGAACTCTTACAAAATGAAATTGAACATTGTCATCTATGGTTATTATTACCAATATTGTCATTTATAGGAACACATGTTCACGGTGCACCTCCGTAGCTAGATGTAGAAGATTTTTAAGAGGTAAGCAGAGGAAATTGTAAGAAAAACCTTACGAGGGCCAGGCTGATTTTTGTGTGGAAATTTGGAAATAGGTTACAAAAACATGGTCTAAAAAAGAGAGAGCCTCTGGCCTCCTCTGCGTCATACGTATCATCTACTGCTGCCTACCCATATCTACGTACTGCCTGCAACTCTGCACATGTGTGTGATTATAATACGTACGCATGCCAGCTATTGCGTTGCCCTGCCTTCAAGTCCTTGCTGCGTGCAGGGTGCATGGTTCACACTTACTGCGATGATCGGTCGATCGACGGCTGGCTGTGCATTACGCACTTCGTAATGAACCAGTAAAAAAAGCGACTACGGATGCTAGCTTAATTTAACTATATTTGGTGTTTTGCGGGTCTTCGCGGGACGCCGCTTTGCAACCCTACATATAGGGATTATGTTTGTTTTTCTATGTTGACAATCGGACAGAGTTGTGCACAAAAGTGACGCGTGTGCGACCCGATTTTCTTTTCTCTAGAAGAGCGACATGGGAGGGTTCGCATGCTGCACCATGGTTGGGATATCTTATAGGAGTAGTCTGTATGCATAGGGATGTGCTGGACGAACTTTAGGCTTCATGAGCAGGGGAAGGCCATAAATATTTATTGCTTTAATTGGGTTTTACACCCCGAGTCTCCGCTCTAGGCAGCGCCCGGATGCGTCGCGCTAAAGAGTTAAAATAGCCTTAGATTAGCTTTAATAACCCTCCTCTAATTTAGCTATTTTTGAACTAATCTCACATTATTCAGGATATTGCGGGCTGCTGTGAGATCCTGGCTCAGGGCTTAATAGAATTGATAGAATACTCATACCAACAAGTTGCAACTTATTTTCCGAAAGCTTATCTGAAAAGAATTCCGAGGTTAAGCGTGCTTACAGATGCCCACTTGCAACCCTAGTCTAGAGTACGAGGAAGGGGAAGAGGGGATCCTGTACGCTCTGTGAGTACGTGGAATGGCCGAGGCTAGATAGACATAGGAAGATTAGTCATGATCGAGACATGTATGTACATTTCCTTTGTAGCAAGAAGGTTTGACTCAGCGCAGACCAACAATCAAACACATTTTATGAATGCAAATAATGCTTGCTCCGTTTTGGTACTATCTCCGTCCGTGTTTATTAGTCCTGCACGTAGCCCTAGGTTCTCATTTTGACCAACTTAATATGAGATATACATGAAAAAAAATATCATTAGAAACTTCAGATGCTATATTTTCTAATCATATAATTTTTGTGTTATATTATTTATATTATTTTGGTTAAAATGATGACCTAGGGATACGCGCAGGACTAATACACCGGGACGGAGTATATATGGTGTATTTTAACATGAGTGTATGACTAAAACCTAAATTTAAAATGTAACTTAATTATGTAGTAATAAATACATGTTTAAATGAAATATAATTGTTGGTGAAAGCTTTGTCTCAGACAATTAAATAATTTTTGGTTGAAACTTGAGTACAAAGCTACTAGTAGTCATGTGCGCAATCGATGCAACATATGGTTGAGATGTGTGCAAACATATTAAAATTCATGTGACCCTATGACGCCTCTCAAAGATAAGATTCCGGCATGAAATGTGAATATGGTAAAGCAAGATAGAATAGAAAGTCGGACATGTATAAGGATGGCAATTTTACCCATGGATACGGGTACCCGCGGGTACCGTACCCGTATGGGGAGGGCATGGGCATATTTTTATACCCATGGGTAGTACCTATAACCTACCCGCCAAGTCGTGGGTAGGGTATGGGTACAAGCCTATACCCGTGGGTATACCCATACCCTACCCGTTTATACTAACATATGGACCCTACCCAGTTGACTTACTAGATATGATCATAAAATTGTAATTTCCAACTTAGATAATTGTCATATATTCTTCTACCAGCTGTTACTGAGTTGTGATAGCTAACAACGGATGTAAACATATGTAAACATGTGAACAATTTATGTACTATTTGATCTACCCAACGGGTTACCCAATGGGTACAGGTACCCACCGGGTATGGATATGGCTATTACTTTCATCCCCGCGGGTAAGGGTATGCGTAGAATTTTGTACCTATAGACTATATGGGTATGGGTATGTTATTGCTCTCCGATGCCCATATATACCCTCTACCCATTGCCATCCTTAGACATGTACTTGAAATGAAAGCCTGCAACCACACAAGTGAGAATATGTAGTGAAACACCCTTCACTTTGACAACCCACAACATATAAAAGCACATGTCTTTCCAAGAATCTCAGTTCGACTCTGCATGATATACGTTCCAACAACCTATATGTATATGTTCACAAAGTAGATCAATATATACAAATGAGTTATTGGGTTTGAAAGTCACCGGGAATTATTTTATGGCTATGAGGCGGATCCATATGAGTAATTTAATCCCATGTAGCTCTTCCATAGCAGACTCAGGCGCAGCTTCTCCATCCGAGTGTTGAGATAGCAAATTATGAGCCGAACAGGAGGTCCTTTCTATCGCGAGAAACATGGAAGCACGTCGAAGATGTATAACATCACAATTAAACATGTTTTTTTTTGGCAATCATAAAATTCTTTTTTCACCAAAGGGCACGAGCTCGTACGTGCACCTCCATATCCCTGAGATAAATTATCATATATTTTCCCTAGCTGGAGCGTAGAACACAGGAGGGCTACTCTTTTCTGAGCACTACACTTATCATTGTTTTTTTCAAGTGGAACCTACCTTGTTTCGCAAAAGGCATATGCCATTAAGCAACTAATCGATCGATATATAGTAAAAAAAAGTTCGATCGATCTCCCCCCAAATTTCCAACTCCGCCGCCGTATGCATGCTATACTTGATCAATCCCGTACGTCTCTGAGATGCAGGCAGGATTGCAGAAACGTACACGTATCCGGCTGCAGTTAAGTTGTAATTAACCTTTTACTATTCGAAAATAAAAAAGAAGTGATTAACCTATTACTTTTGATGTTGTGCCTAGTGTATGAGGAAGAGGAATAGGGGATCATGTATGCTCTAACCGTGAGATAGACAAGAGGGAGACTAGCCATGATCGAGCTAGGTATGTACATGCACTTGGTAGCAAAAACCTTTGACTCAACAATAATGCTTGATCAGTTTTGGTGAAATGTAACTTAATTAAATAGTAATAAATACACATTTAAAAGAAATATAATTGTTGGTGAAAGCTTCATCCAAAGACTCAACAATCAAATAATTTTTGGGTGAAACTTGAGTACAAAGCGACTAGTAGTCATCTGCACGCTCGATGCAACATGTTGAATATATTTGTGCGTGTATATTGTGTACTCGGCCCACCTCCTAGTTTTCCTGTATAGTTGAGGTAGAGGCCCACATCATGTAACTATATATACGTGCCTGGTGCACCGATGAATATTATTCCGCTTCGCACCTAACCCTAAACTTCTACATGGTATCAGATTCCTCTCACGTTTCCTAACCTAGCCGCCGCCGCCGCCGCGCTCTCCCCAGCGCCGCCGCCGCCGCCGCCCCTTTGCGCCGCCGCCCCCGCTGCGTGACGCTCCACCCCACCCCTGCCATGGCCTCCTCCGTCTCCTCTCTCTCCTCCGGCAGCAATCCGTTCGCCGGCCCGGACATGGCTCTCGTCCGCGACCTCAACATCGCCGATCGCGTCCCGGTGATCCTCGATCAAACCACCGCCTCCTACTCCTCCTGGAAGCGGTACTTCACCCTGGTGTTTCGCGAGTTCCTCCTTCACAGCCACGTCGACGGCTCCGTGGACTCCCGTCTCATGGTCAACGACGAGGAGTGGATGATCATCGACGCCACCATCATCTGTTGGTTCTACCTCACCATCTCCTCGGATCTCTTCCACACGGTGGTGGCCGACGAGGATGACGCCCGCGCTGTTTGGATCAAACTCAACGGCCTCTTCACCGACAATAGGCTTCAGCACAAGGTTCTCCTTTACGGCGAGTTCTACGGGTGCCATCAGCTCGATTCCTCCATCGACGATTTCTGCATGCGTCTCAAAAAGATCGCCGACGAGCTCCGTGATCTTGGCGAGCACATCGGCGACGAGCTGCTCATCACCACCCTCACCGCCGGTCTCCACGAGGCCTACGGGAATGCCGCCTCCAATCTCACCCTCATCCCGGACCCCACCTTTCCCAAGGTTGTGGCGTACCTCAAGCTCGAGGAGCGTCGGCTGAAGATGGTGCGGGCTCGGGCGATGCACACCGCCCTCACCACCGGCACCCGCGCCGGCCCGGCGCAACCCGCCCCTCGTCCTCCGCCCGGCTTCCCGCATCCGCAGGCGCCTCCACCACCGCCACCGGCCCAACCCTCCAACAACAACAACAACCGTCGCCGTGGGGGTCGTCGCGGCGGGCGTCAGCAGCAGCAGCACCCGCAGCCGTCGCAGCAGCCTCAGGGAGGCGCCGACCGTCCCCAGCAGCCCCTCCAGCCGGCTCCGTGGTACGCCGGGCAGAACCCCTGGACCGGCGTCGTGCACGCGTACTCCATGCCGGTTCCTCGAGCACCCGCTCCCGGTCTCCTTGGATCGCGGCCTCCCTCCCACCAGGCGTTCTACGCGGCGCCTCAGCCGTACGTGCAGCCCTACGGACAGCCGTCGCAGCCAGGAGGGCCGCCACCGTTGCCCCTGATGACCCCGGCTCCAGCGCCTCCTCCTGCGCCTTGGGACCCGGCTCTACTGGCAGCCCTGCACTCTGCTCCGACTCCGTCCACGTACACTGGCGGCGGCGATTGGCACATGGACACAGGCGCCTCAGCTCATATGGCTGCCCACCCTGGTACTCTCCACACCTCCTCCCCTGTCACCACATCTACTCGCATCACTGTCGGAGACGGCTCCTCTCTCCCCATCACTCATATAGGCCATGCATCTTTTCCTTCCACGTCCACTCCACTTTCTCTGTCTAATGTCTTAGTTTCACCTAATCTCATCAAAAATCTAGTTTCTGTTAAACAATTTACACGTGATAATTCTGTGACCGTCGAGTTTGACATGTTTGGTTTCTCTGTCAAGGATTCCCGAACCCGGATGGTGCTCCACCGATGTGACAGCCCCGGCGATCTCTACCCGGTGCACTCCACACCCTCCACATCCGCTGCTCCTGTCGCTCTCGCCACCGGTGTGGATTTCTGGCACGCTCGCTTGGGTCATCCCAACCCCGCCACTCTTCGTCACATGTTTAGGAGTTTTTCTTTCACGTGTAATAAGATCGCTGATCACTCTTGTCACGCGTGTCGTCTTGGTAAACATGCTAGGCTTCCTTTTAGGTCTTCTTCTCATGTTGCCGCCTACCCGTTTGAATTAATTCATAGTGATGTTTGGACCTCTCCAGTTGCAAGTAATACGGGCTATATTTATTATCTTGTCATTCTTGATGATTTCTCGCACTATGTGTGGACTTTCCCGTTGCGCCGCAAGTCCGATACTCTCGCTACTCTTGCCGCGTTTTACTCCTATGTTTCCACGCAGTTTGGGCGTCCCATTCGTGCGTTACAAACCGATAACGGGAAGGAGTTCGATAACCTAGCCGTCCGTACTCTCCTCACCACACATGGCACGACCTTTCGTCTCACCTGCCCCTATACCTCACCACAAAACGGTCGCGCCGAACGCGTCCTCCGCACTCTCAATGATTGCGTTCGTACGCTCCTCTTTCATGCCCATATGCCTCCGCGTTTTTGGCCCGACGCGCTTTCTACAGCATCACTTCTTCTTAACATTTGCCTGTGTCGCACTCGTGGCAATTTTGCCCCTCACCATCTTCTCTTCAGTACACCACCCTCTTATGATGATCTTCGCATCTTCGGCTATCTCTGCTACCCTAGCATCGCCGCTACCGCGCCTCATAAGCTTGCACCTCGCTCGATCGCCTGCGTCTTCCTTGGCTACCCACCCAACACCAAAGGATATCGCTGCTATGATCCGGTCTCTCATCGCGTATTCACCTCGCGACACGTTTACTTTGACGAGAAGGTGTTTCCATTTCAGCAGGTACCCGCTGCCATTTCTTCGTCGCCGGCCGCCGCCTCGCCGTCGGCCATCGACGGCTCTCGGACCCAGCCCGTAGGCCGGTCTGGTTCGACCTCTGGACCGCCCCCTGGCTCTGGCGATCCACGCGACTCGGGACGTGCTGCGACCTCCTCTGGTCGCGCCCTCTCGTCGCCCGGCCGCTCGGAGTCCGACTCCGACTCGGAGTCCTCCGTGCCGACTGCTGCGCCGCCTCCTGCGACCGCGGCGTCGCCTGTCCCCTCGGTCCCTGGCGTGGCCGGGGCTCCTGCTGCCTCGCCCCCCGTCGTGGCTCCTACGACGCGGTCTCGGACCGGCGTCCACCGCCCGAGCCTGCGATACTCCAGCGCCGAGTATCTCCTCGCGGCATCCACCTCCGAGCCTTCTCCGATTCCCGCCTCAGCACGGGCAGCTCTTCGGGATCCTCATTGGCTCGCCGCGATGCAGGATGAGTTCGACGCTCTACAGCGGAACTGCACTTGGACACTGGTTCCCCGGCCGCCTCGCGCCAACGTCATCAGCGGCAAGTGGGTCTTTCGGCACAAGACTCACTCGGACGGCACCCTTGAGCGCTACAAGGCTCGCTGGGTGGTCCGTGGTTTCCGTCAGCGAGCTGGAGTCGACTTCACCGAGACCTTTGCACCGGTTGTTAAACCGGGCACGATCCGCACCGTTCTGCAGCTCGCCGTCTCTCGTGGCTGGCCGGTTCATCAGATGGATGTCTCTAATGCCTTTCTTCATGGTCATCTTGCTGAGCAGGTTTACTGTGAGCAACCCACTGGATTCGTCGACGCATCTCATCCTGATCATGTGTGCTTGCTGTCTCGGTCGCTCTACGGCCTCAAGCAAGCCCCTCGCGCCTGGTACCAGCGGATTGCTGGTTTTCTGCAGACCATGGGCTTCCGTGTCACTCGCTCGGATGCTCGCTGTTCGTCTATCACCATGGCGACATGACTGCTTACTTGCTTCTGTACGTCGACGACATCATCCTCACGGCCTCCTCCGCAGCTCTTCTTCAGCAACTTACTCTCCGGCTGCGTGATGAGTTTGCCATTAAGGATTTGGGTGCTCTTCATTACTTCCTCGGCATTGAGGTTGCTCGGCGCCCCGACGGCTTCTTTCTTCATCAGCAGAAGTATGCGCATGAGTTGCTTGAGCGCGCCGGTATGCTAAATTGTCACCCTGTCGCTACTCCTGTGGACACGAAGGCCAAGGTTTCGGCTCTGGAAGGTTCCCCAGCACCTGATGCTCCTTTCCACCGGTCTATTGTCGGCGCCCTCCAGTACCTGACGCTCACTCGCCCAGACTTGCAGTATGCTGTTCAGCAGGTGTGTCTCCATATGCACGCTCCTCGTGATTCCCATTGGACACTCGTGAAACAGATTCTTCGCTATATCCGTGGCACGATGCATCTCGGACTCACCCTCTCGGCGTCCCCCTCTATGGAGATGGTGGCTTATTCGGATGCTGATTGTGCTGGCTGCCCCGACACTCGGCGCTCTACTTCCGGCTACTGCGTCTACCTCGGTCCCTCTCTCGTCTCGTGGTCGTCGAAACGGCAGCCCACAGTGTCGCGCTCCAGCGCGGAGGCTGAGTACCGCGCCGTGGCGAACGCTGTTGCCGAGTGCACCTGGCTCCGACAGCTTCTTCAGGAGTTGCATCACGATGTGTCCCAGGCCACGGTTGTCTACTGTGACAACGTTTCTGCTGTATATCTCTCCGCCAACCCCGTTCATCATCGCCGGACGAAGCATATTGAGCTCGACATACACTTTGTACGCGAACAGGTTGCTCTCGGACGGACTAGGGTTCTTCATGTTCCGACTGCGCAACAGTTTGCTGACGTGATGACTAAGGGACTGCCTACTTCTACCTTTGAGGAGTTTCGATCCAGTCTCTGTGTCTCTGGCGACGCTTCGACTGCGGGGGGGTGTTGAATATATTTGTGCGTGTATATTGTGTACTCGGCCCACCTCCTAGTTTTCCTGTATAGTTGAGGTAGAGGCCCACATCATGTAACTATATATACGTGCCTGGTGCACCGATGAATATTATTCCGCTTCGCACCTAACCCTAAACTTCTACACAACATATGGTTGAGATGTGTACAAACATATTAAAACCATGTGAGCCTATGACGCATCAAAGATATGATTCTCGCATAAAATTTGAATATGACAAATCAAGACAGAACATAAAACCCCGCATGTGCTTGCAATGAAAGCCTGCAACCACACAAGTCCACAAATGTAGTGAAACACCCTTCAACATATAAAAGCATAGACCTTTCCGAGAATCTTAGTTTCAACCTATGCTGACAAATAGAGATCATACATGCATATGTATGCTCGCAAAGTAGATCATGTGATATATAGGCTTGAAAGGCATCGGGAATTATTTTACGGCTAGCCTAGAAAGCAGCGCAATACGAGCAATTTGGCCGCTTCAGCCTCATCCAAAGGAGACTTAAGGGCACTGTGTCCATTTTAGTTACCAGATGGTAAATGGTACCCTGGTATGGAATTAGATACATGAGCTAGAGGAACGGATCTTTCTTTTGTGTAAAAATTCGGAAGCACCACAATGATGTCTGCTCGTATAACATAACAATTCCACATGTATAATTGCTTCCAATTTTTTTTGGTAATTGTAAAATACATTTTCTTACCAAAGGGCACGTGCTCATGCGTGCACCTCCATCAGCCGTGTGGCCACACTATAGATGCTTAGTGAAATGACTACACAACATTTTGGCAAATTCTTTACATATTGGGTAAAAAGCATGTGGAAAAAATAATTTTATATAAATACATGTATTTGATATTTAAATTGGCATCACAGTTTTGTACTTCAGGCTCCGTCACTGCCTCCATATCCCTTGGAAAAATAGCCTGTATATTCGGGAGGGGCGTTTCTGCACCCGGGTGCACATGCACCTGGTATTTTCGAGCATTTTTAAAAATAGTAAAACATTATGAAAAAATCTGAAAAAAATTGGCGACATACATATATGAGTTTACCATACTCGTGCAAAATTTCGGAATGAAATGACAAATTATGTGCTCCATATAAAAAAGACAAATACAGTTGTCAGAATTAGATCTAAAAACACAAATTTGAAAACACAGATTTTGTCTTTTTTGCACAGAGCACATAATTTGTCATTTCATTCCGAAATTTTGCACGATTGTGAAAAACTCATATGTGTGTGTCACCAATTTTTTTCAGATTTTTTCGTAATGTTTTACTATTTTTAAAAAATGCTCGAAAATAACAGGTGCATGTGAGCTCGGGTGCACAAGTGAATTTCCGTATATATTCTCACATTGTTCGATCGATCTTCCTCTAAATTTCCAACTCTGCCGCGGCATGCATGCAATACCAGATCGACCCAACTCTGCTGGGGTATATTTCTGCAATTTCCAGGCATGATTGCAGAAATATACACGTACGATCTATACACACACATACACGATATACACTAAATTAAGGCCATTAACACCCTTACACAAACACATAGCCTACATGGAGCTCTGGCCTCCTCTGCGCCGTAGCATCTACTGCTCTCTACATGCATGCTAAAGTATGCAATGCAATTAGTACACATCATCTACGTACGTACGTACGTCGCCTGGAGCTCTGCTCAGGCAGCCATTGCCTCGATCGCCTGCCTTCTTCAAGTCGGAGCTGCTGCTGCATGCATGCGGCGTGCGCACACACCTACTACGTGATGATCCGGCGACGGACGCCTCTGCAACTCTGCATCGTGCACACACACATAGGAGCTGTATCTGTATTGCTTCAGAGGATGGTCAGAGATTGTGTGGCTATGTAAGTGCAATTTTTTTGGCACCCTTTCTTTTTGGGATAATATGTACAGTACGTGTGAATTCAGTTGGAAGGAACGGATTGGAGCAATTTTTTATGCACGTTGGAATCTATACCTAATAATAAAGTCATTAAGACTTCTTTGGTTCGTCTGTAGTTTCTTTTTCGTTCGTATGTTGTTCCTTCTATATCGCTAAAAAGAACCGGTTTTGTCTTTGAGTACGTCCGCAGTTTCGTTGTTGGAAGAGCTGAAGAGTTAATTAACAGGACAAGAAGAGGACTCGGCTCCGGAGTCTAGACTCGATCGCCCGGCCTACATATACACAAGCGCGTGTGAGCACGAGAGGAGATACTTTGATTTTCTATCGTATCTCGACTCTCGATCAATCTAATCAGCATCACCGGCAGCAGTCGTCGCTACCAAAGAAGACGCGGCTGCTGACAATCCGCGAGTACTCCATGTGTTTTTTCTACTTGAGATCCCGAGTAAACCGGCCAGGGCAACAGTCTTCCACAACGAGAGCAGCCGGGGCATGTCCGAGAAGTCGGGGACAAGACCGGGTGCCTGACGCTGGGCATGCGAAGCAGGGAGCTGGAGGCGTCCTCTTGTGTGTGTCCACCGCGGCAGCTTCACCGTCAGGTGCAATCTCAAGCGGCAGCCGCGCTGGCGGCGGTGCCAACTCAGAGACTGGCTGTCGTCCAAATCCGAGGTATTGGGGAGCATAGATAGGTCAATCGATCCATGGTCATGAACAAGAAGGCGTGCGGACAAGCAAGCAGGGGATGGCAAGCGTCTGGCTCTGTAGCCGCCACCGCGACGGCGCGAGCCTCACGCGGTCGCACATCACGTGCTACGGGTTCAGGTACGGCCTCTATCAAGGCTTACAAAATGCTCGGGTGTATCGATCGAGAGCGGCAGCCGCCGTGCAAGCGAAGGAGACGACAGCAACCTCATGGGCATCTCCTTCGGTGGTGACCAAGACCATAAAGCAAGGACCGTACTCTTCATGCCAGGGAATTCGCTCCTCTCCCCTGCTTGTCTATTCACGTAGGAGGATGAAAGAGGGAAGAAATCTGCTTGCCAACATAAGGTCATGAGCACCGGCAGGAAGCCATCGACGGTTCCAGCTTTCGAGGTCGACTACGAGGTGATCTCCACCATCGTATTAATTGCTATCGGGCTTCACGCCGTCAAGGCTGATGGAAATACAGGGCCACCTCTGAGTGTCCATGCAGGACAGCGGCAAGCAAAAATTCCGCTTTGGGCACTCACTGACTCATGACTGCCGGCTAGGATGCAGGTACAATTTCAGTGTCATAATGTTGTAAGCTTTTGTTTGCTTTCTTCTACAAATAAATTAACTTTTACATTCGTAAAAAAAAATTCAAATGTTTTGGATGTTGTATAATATTTGTTCCGGCAAGCAAACATGAAATATAAGATAATTATCACCAAGGTGTAAATAATTATCCTGTCTTGCGTGATTAATAAAAGGTATGATGCCTGGACTTGGGATGGTTTCCTGTCCACTTGAATATTACGATTAGAGACTATCCACTTGAATATTATAATTAGAATGCCCAATGCGATTTGTAACCAATTTATTGTTCATGTATCTAAACTGATTCATCCGTAGCAACGCACGGGCATTTTTGCTAGTAAAAAAAAAGTAACGTGTGCCGACGGTTCATTCTGACGAGATGATCTGTACACGCAAAGCCTAAACTTTCTCTCTCGTTTTAGTTTTTTTTAAAGTCAAAGATTATAAAATTTGATCGAGTAAAATAGAAGAATATCAACGTCTATAATATCAAATTAATATTATCAGAACCACTATGGAATATACTTCCATATTACATGTATTTGATATTTTAGTTGTTTTCTCCTATATATTGGGTCAAATTTTATAATGTTTGACTTTGACCAGATCTAAAATGCAGGATAATTCAGAAAAGAGGAGTAGTTGACCGCTTCCTAGTCAAGCCCGTGCTCGATTTCTCCTACAAAATTGTATTACTCCCCCCCCCCCCCCCCCCCCCCCCTCTCTCTCTCTCTCACGAGGTGGACCCGTCGATGACATCAAAGCGTCGGTGACCGATAACAATGGGAAAACATGGCAAAGGAATATGCAATGTAGAACTAGTAGAAATTAATTATCACACCGACTAGTTCTTAAATTCCATTGTATTTTTGCCCGTCAGAGGATATGGGTCGAAGTTGACTATTGTCATCTGAGTATCTGACTTCTCGGGCCAGCCAGTGGTGATACTCACCATTGATGGGTCTTCATCGGTGCCTGTTAGTGCTAATGTGCATCACTGATGGGCCGCGAGATACTACCTTTCAACAGTACATCAACATTCAGAGTTAGGACCCATTATTCTGTATAATTTCCAAGCAGTAGCTACGGAATTCACCAGGGAAACAGTTTCCGGGTGAGGTCACTAGCTAACCCTAACTTCTACCAGGTCAACAACATTTGAGGAAGCACATTATTGGAAGATCAACGCCAAGCTTTTGAGGTGCTAAGGAAGAAATACCAAGAGGATTCGAGGCGGTGCAAAAGAGGCAAGAAGAAGCAGGTCTAAAGGTTTACCTGGCAAGCTTCAAGAAGGATGGATAGGGAGTCATCTCACCACCTTTGATCATCGACATCGATGGAGCCCTAGCTATGGGTGATTTAAGGAGCCTCTCTACTTTCAACCAACTTCCCACCAACTAAGCACAGCATAATTGATACCGTGGAGTGGATGCAATATGCATGGTTGAGAAGTGTGCAATTGTACATGTAGCACATGAGCATGTGATGCAACAAATACATGGTTCAACGCAAAATGTTAATACATAAAAAATGAAATAGAATATAGTACCACATATGCTCGAATTGAAGAAGTGTGGATACACACAAGCCAATAAATGCAACAAACACCTTCACTTCAACAATGCCCACCATATAAACATAGATCCCTCCCAAGAGTGTTGGTTCCAATATCCCTGCGCTAGTGAATAGAGATCATACACAGGGGCAAAGCTAAAGAATCTAGAAACCAGGGTGCACCCATGGTGCCGCAACACATAAAAAACATTATTAGGGGGTGCATATGCGCTAGAAAACTGATATTTTACCAAGGATTTTATTTTCACCCGTGGTCTTGCGCACCCGGCTGGGATAGTGTGGATCCGCCCCTGATCATACATACACATGTTCATAGAGTAGAGACCACGTTGTATATGAATGAGTTGTGTAGGCTTGAGAGTCATTGGATATTATCTTAGGTCATGAAATCGATGTACATGACCAAGTTGATCACATCAACTTCTTCGAGACGACACTAGTAGGAAAAGGCTTATAGGTGGATTACTTAGCTATGGCGCACCACCATTTTTTTGCGCCACGAGTATATAGCCGTGGCGCACCAGACATAGATGCACCACGTGTAGGCCATTACCCGTAGCGCACCAAAGTAGCGGTGTGCCACGGCTAAGTGCACACTGGGTCGACGGAGGGGCACTCTCCTTAGTCGTGGCGCACTCAACTGTTGTGTGCCACGGGTAAGAGTATAGCCGTGGCGCACATTATTCCAATGCGCCACCAAAAAATGGTCCCAGAGCCAAATTTTTTGACCCCACATAGCCGTGGTGCATCACTATTTTTGGTGCGCCACTGGTAACCTCTTACTAGTGATGCGCCACGGGTAAGTTTGCTGCTTTGTGCTCCTATGCACCCCCCCCCCCCCCCCCTCGGGTGATCGCCTTTTCAGTTTTGGAAAAGCTAAAAGAAAATATAAAAAAAATCAAAAATAAAATCCTTTAAGATGTAGTTATGTTATGGAACCTAGTTTTTAGGTAAAATAATAAACATGAATTTAGACATATTTTTGCAATAAAACATTATGCTCCGGTAAAACGGCGATAACTTTTGCATACGAACTCGGATTTCGACGTTTAATACCTTAAAAAAAACTAGACGAAAAGTTACATCCAAATCAAATGGCCTATGGCCTTTTGAGCTGTTTTCGGTCTACAGAATCCCAAAATTCGAAAGGGAACACATAGTTTGAGTTTTAAGATTTCTGGACAGAAAAATAATAAAGGGCCTAACTTACCCGTGGCGCATGGGAAGATTATTGCGCCACGGGTACTTATATAGCCGTGGCGCACCAATATGAGGTGCGCCACAGGTAACCTGAGAGGCATAATCCGCGTGCTCACCAACCGACGGCTCCTAGCGATTTAAAGAAACACACGATCCGTGTGCCTGTCCGTGCTTGTCTCTGATTGGTCGAGAGGGGGCAGACAATCCACCCCTATTCCTTCTCTCCTCTCTCCTCCTCTCTCCATATTCTCTCCCTCCTCTCTCCTTCATTATCCATCCCTCTCCTCTCTCCTCCCTCCGAGCTCCATGGTCCTCCTCCCTCCCGAGCTCCTCCAGCCGTCGCATCGTCATGCTGTTGTGCTCTTCCATGCTCGACCGCGCCTGGCGACGACGAGCACCGACGAGAAGGGCCACGCCGATAGACTCAAGCAGAGCCGTGCCGACGAACTCGAGCCGAGCATGAACCCCCCCGAGACGTCGACCCCCAGCGGCCACCGACCACGAGCTCGGTAGAGATCGAGCATGAACTAGAGGCCGGCGCGCTCGCGAATCCCCTCGCTCCGGGCGACCTCCTCAATGACGGCAGGAGTCCTCCTCAACGGCGAGCTCCTCCATGACGATGGCCTCCTCCACGACGCGAGCGATTCCATGGCGAGCACCCTCCACGACGGCCGGCGAGCTGGGAGATGCCGACGTGGGTGGTGGCCGGCCGTTTTTTTTTAATTCGGAAATTTATAGCCGTGTCGCACCAAAACTAGGTGTGCCACGTGTATGTGCATATAGCCGTGGCACACCAAAACTGGGTGCGCCACGGGTATTTAAACATACCCGTGACGCACCCAGTTTTGATGCGCCACGGCTATGTGCACATACTCATGACGCAGGGTCACGACTATTATGTTACCCGTGGTGTGGCAATCTGTGACGCAGGGGCTGCGATGTCAAGGGCTATTTGGCCCAGCTTCTATATCCAAATGGATTATTAAGCTGATGAAAAGGGACTCGTCCTGAGCACAAGCAGCTTTTGCGTTGTCTGCCTTCTTCAATTCGGAGCCGCTGCTGCAGCTGCGTGCATGCTGTGCGCGCGTGGTTCACACCTAGTACGTGATGACCCGTCGACGGGTGCATCTGCACCTGTGCATCGTGCACAGACACATAGGAACAGTGTACATGACAATTCAGAGGTTGGTGAGAGATTGTCTGGCATTTTTCTGATAAAGGGATTTTTTTAACTCAATAGTTCGTATCAAGGCGATACAACCAAAATAGTTATACTACCCTCTGAATATCCCTCTGAATAACAAAGGTGTACACATCCATAGAAACAAAATAAAATGTCTTAACAACATTCAAATAACTACCCTCACAAATATCGACATCAGCAAATAGAGCAACTAAGGCAATAGATGACCGATACGTAGATTATGCCGCCATCCGTTTTGGGTGAAAATCTCCTTAGCTGCTCGCTCCAGTTGACCACATGTTGTCAAAAGAGTTCCTTCTGTTCAGCTCGCTGCAAATGGTGCCCTCTTTTTTTTTGTGACGATGTATGTGGAACTTCAGTTGTAAGGAACATAGCGGAGGGAGTGGTTTGATAATTGTGCCGAGTTATGTGCACGTTGGGATTGAAAAGGTGACGTGCGACCTTTTTTTACAAATGAGACCCGTGCGAATGGTTCATCTGACGCAATCGTCTGTACACGCAAATTCTAACGCTTACACTCTTATTCTAAAATATTTTTAATCTCTCATTTTTAAGTTACCCTTATTTTAGTTTTAGGAGTGAATTTCACCTTTTACACCATAGTTCAGCATTTCTGACACTTATTACCCTGTAAAGTGAAATAAAAATTAGAAATACACCACAAATAGAATTTTAAACACAATTCTACCCTATTTTGACATTTTGCATGTTTTCGTTAGAGTAGACCGGCATCTTAGGTATATGTGGTGTTTTTTTTATATTAACAGTGAGGCATTCCACGGCTTCATTGCATTAATGAAACCATCAATCATTCAGTTTTATAGCAACGCACCCTTATCTCAAGCCACGCTTCTCAAAATGACAGTGTCACGGCACTCGGCCACAACCACCCAAAGCTACAAGGCAGCATCAACAAAAGCAACCCAAAATCTCAACCACATGCAGTTTCACCTACTTACACCAACACACTACCTGCTACTGTCTTCCTTTCTTTCTCTTCCTCCAAACCCGGGATATTGTCGCCACCAGCTTCATCTTCACAACACCACATGAACTGCGTCGCTTATCAGAGGGTTTTTCTTCAGGAGCTCCAAGCTCGCCCTTCCACCATATGGGGGTGTCGCCGTGCTTGCTCAAGAGTTTCTCCACCCGAACTCCACACACCTCATCCTGGGTCCAAAGCCAGTGGTGCTTTCAGCTGTGCCAGCACCAGATCCATGAATTACACCATTTTTCCTGCCAGTTCTTTTAGTGGGATCATCCAGAGTTTTAGGTAGGATAGTGCTAGCCGCCACACCTGTTTCACAGAGATCCAGGTCCAATGATTAAACACTATATTATTCCTATTGTTCTAGACTGGCCACAAGACAGCAAAGGAAACTATATTAAGATGCAAAACCTAGTGTTACACAACCATTTAGAAGCTAGAGACTCAAAATCCACAATTATGAGACCAAAAACATGTTCAACTAAATCCCACATGCTAGAGGCAATGATGCATTCAAAATCCACAATTATGAGACCAAAAACATGTTCAACTAAAACAAGTGCTTAACAGGTTCGATGTCTTTGTAGAGTTCACATTCTAGGGGTTTTGGCAAACCTCTTCTACGCAAATTGTCTCTAGTCAGGATTTTGTTTTGTGAGAAAAGCCACAGAAACATCTGAATTCTAGGAGGAACCTTGAGGTCCCAGACAGCAGGCAAGTACACCTGTTTGACCGCTCTAAAGTTGAGTATAGCATACATAAATTTTGATGAATAAATGCCATTAGATTCATACTGCCAAATCAACTGGTCTTCCTCCTCGTTTAAGTTCAGAGTTCTAGCAATACCAACTATCTGATACCATTGCATCATCATATCTTCTGAAAAAGTTCTTCTAAAGTCACAAAGGAGTTGTGACCCATCCCACACATCAGCTATTGTCTTCTTTTGCTGATTAGAAATGAAGTAAATATCTCAAAATTGGGTAGACAAGGGGTAGTTACCAAACCAGATGTCCTCCCAAAATTTAATTAACCTACCATTCCCAGCCTTCCATCTATATCCTAGTGATAACCCCAAGAGCAGGGGATCACTTTAGCACCTCTCAATGTGGAAGAAGGGTATCGATCCGCAGGAACAAGAAGGAAAAGTTATCTATTCCCTACAACTAAAGTGTCACAAGTTTTAGTTGATTATGCACTAAATAAGTTTAAAGAACAAGATGGTTGATTTAATGGATGGAAGTTTAATGTAACAAAACAAGAATGTGAAAGTGTCCCAATCCTCTTCAATGCAAGAGGACAAGACAAAGGTGTAAACGGTGCTTGGAAATAAGGCCTAGGGATCATACTTTCACTAGTGGACACTCTCAACAATAATAATATAATTGAATACATAGATATTTCCTCTTCACTATGCTACCCCGAACTATCCTCTGGTTGGATAACGAACACCAATCCAATATGTAGGGCTACAAAAAGCACACCTTAAAGTTCGTATTCCACATCTATAGACACTTCATGAGGTCACTATCCGCATCCAAAGATAGTACTAACAAACACCACAATATCATAGAGACATCCAACACAAATAATAACTCATGATAATTATTCATGCAATCTTTAGCCTAAGAGCCACACACACGGTGCACACACTCTCAACTTCACACCATGGGACAAAGGTGACTCCGGAAATCACATCAATAAAACCACTTGAGTAGCATAATTCATAAGATGATGAAGAGTAACATCTATGGATTCAACTAGATTACAAAGCTCATGATCACATAAAGATCACACCATGGGAGAGAGAGAGATAAAGCACATAGCTACCGGCATGAGCCCTCAGCCCCGAGGGAGACTACTCCCCCTTCATCATGGAGACGGTGGAGATGTCGTTGGGGGAGATGGAGACCACCCCGGCAGCGCTCCGCCGGAGTTTTCCCCCTCCAATCTGCAGCTTCTGATCTCCGTTTCGGTGTTTCTCTGTTTGCGGCCGCCCCCCACGTCGAAGAACGTCGGGGGGCTTTTTATATAGGCGTTTTTAGGTCACGAGGAAGCTTCGGGAAGAAGGATTGGCGCAAACGGAGCCACGAGGCCCAAAAGAGGTGGGCCCACGTGGCCACTGTACCTGGCCACGTGGGGCACCCTCTTTCGTTCCTCCGGCCTCCGTTTGCTTGCTTCCTTCGCTCCGAGGTCTTCCTCCTTCCAAAATAATGATCGCCGTAAATTTGCAGCTCATTATGACGTCGTTAAGGCCCTGGAATAAATAAGAAAAGAAATAGGGGTTTTCTGCCTACGCAGGATTAAATCCATAAATAGGAGAAATCATTATTAATTACCAAAAATCATTAAATAACAGTAATATACCCCTTATATGATGCAAATATGAATAGAATACAAGTATTATAGTGTAAAGTTCATGGATGCATTTTACATGCATCACCTAGCTTCATAGCTCTAGCCGCCCACATCACTTCTTTCCAAAAGGTGGAGGGGTGCAGATCCTGGGAGCATAGAATATTCGAGTTCCTAGTGTTATACTTAGTATCCACTACCTTCTTCCACAAGGATCCCTCCCCCTGTATATGTGGCGTGTCAAAAGATATAAAGATCGAAAGGCATCATCGACGATAATGTCCAGCCTTATCTTCACCATATGTTCAATTTCTCGTAGTTTTTCTGATATTTTTGAGTCTCAATCATCTCCTCACACTTTGCTCAACGGAAACGTGTCAGAAAAATAGTGTCCAAAAGTTAGGTAATCAACACGTTTTTTCCTAGATGTGGTAATTAGTGCCATGTATAACTAGGGCGTAAAAAGTGGATTTCACTATACTTTTAGTTTAATCAAAATTTATAAAATTTGATCAAGTAAATAGAAGAATATCAACATGTATAATATAAATTAATATCATTAGAACCACCATGGAATATACTTTCATATGACATGTATTTGATATTGTAGATGTTGTTTTCTCCTATATATTTGATCAAATTTTACAACGCTTGATTTTGATCAAATCTAAAACGCGGGATAATTTGTAAAAGAGGAGTAGTTGGCCGCTTCCCAATTAAGATTTAAGATCATATTGGGATTTTTCTTAGCAAGCTGTATTTTCCATCCCTCCCGTCTCTTCTTCCCATCCATGACACCATGGTGTCCGTGAGCAATAACAATGTGAAAAACAGGGTGGAGGCATGTATGATATAGCACGGCATATGCACCCGCGTCGCCCTCCTCTGGCTGAGACGTCTGCTATTTTATTAGTACCACGTGAGCCTATGGAATAACAAAGACACGGTTCGACGCGAAATGTCAATACATCAAAAGTAAAATAGAGTATAGTACTACATGTGCTCGAATAAAGAAGAGCAGATAAAGTGATGAACACAAGTCAATAAATGCAACGAAACATTTTCACTTCAACAATACCCACCATATAAGCATAGGTCCCTCCCAAGACTCTCAGTTCCAATATTCCTCACGCGCCAATGAATACAAAGATCATACATATGTTCACGAAGTCGAGATGACGTTGTATATGGATGAGCCATGTAGGCTTGAAAGGCATCGGGTATCATCTTACATTCAGTTAATCGATGTGCGCGAGCAATTTGATCATATCAACCTCATCCAGAGGAGGGAAATGGGAATTTGGCCCGACTTACAGATCCAAACTGTTGTATCTATCTGATGACAAGGGACTCCACATTGCCTTTGCAATCCAGCCTAGTATTTCTTTCCCATATAGAGAGTGAAGCATTTACTTCGTTGTCACCCGGTCCACTACTAAGGCACGCTTTGTTTTGTGTCCAATACCTTCCCGACGTTCAAATCAATATGTAATTCTGTATGTCTTTTGATTGCTAGTCCATCGTACAGCCCAAAGGAATACGTCGGATGCATGTCGGACAGAAACTGACGTACCTGAGCGTTGGGCGTTTACGGTGATCCTTCATCATGTTGTACGCCCGACTTAGTAGGTCAGCGGTGGGATTAATCTGTGACTTTTGTAATTGTGGCAACGGTGAAAACAGGACCCCAATGGAGATGGTGTCAGCTAGGGTTGGTATACCGCATACTCCTACTACATGATTAAGTTTTGTGGGTTCTGCACCGTTGACGCCCCAAACGAGTCCCCATCCCCTCTTCTTATTATATGTATATTCGATATTTCTGATGTTGTTTTCTCCTATGTATTTGGTCAAAATTTGAGTTTGGTCAAATCTAAATGCAGGATAATTTGGAAAAGAGTAGTAGTTTTTAGATAAAGGGCATTTTATTACTTAAGAGTTTAAGTATTACACCTGTCCTCTGGATATCTAGGATGCACACAGCCGCAACCACACCGTCACGAAAATGAAAGACACAAGACGTCTACTATTGTATTAGTACCATGTGAGCACATGGCATAACAGAGACACGGTTCAATGCGAAATGTCAATACATCAAAACTTAAACAAAATAAAATAGAGTAGAGTACCACATGTGCTCGAATTGAAGAAGCGTGGATAGACACAAGCCAATAAATGCAACGAAACACCTTCACTTCAACAATGCCCACCATATAAACATAGGTCCCTTCCAAGTCTCTCAGTTCCAGTATCCCTCTCGTGTAGGCTTGAAAGGCATCGGGTATTATCTTACAACCAGTTAACTGATGTCCGCGAGCAATTTGATCACATCAACCTCTTTCAGGCGATAGAAATGGATATTTCGCCCGGACCACATATCCAAACGGATGTGATAGGCTGATAGCAAGGGACTCCACGTTGCAATGGTTGTCCACCGTCGAATTATGTACCCTATCGAGCGTGAAACATTTACATTTATCCTTCGTCGTCCTTTACACTTGACCTTAGTAGGTCGGAGCTGGGATTAATTATGTGGGTTTTGCAAATGTGAGAGTGTGACAGTTTACCCCAATGGATATGGATATGCGTCAATTAGGATACGCAGTAAAATCTTAATCATGATTAAGTTTTGTGGGTTCTGCACCGTTGACGCGCCAAACGTGTCTCCGTCCCTCTCTTCTTATTTACTAGATCATGTAGGCGCGCGTTGCCGCACCCGTCCATTATGACAGTAGAATGTTAGGATTTGATGAAAATATAATTGGAATTTAATTGAAAAGTTTGATGTGCATGCACAAGTATTTAAACTGGGGCTATATTTAACATGGAAAAACATCAGACATGTTTTTTGTGTTGATATTGCAAATCCACTCAATTTCACGTCGACCCCATTTAACATTCTCCAGTTACTGTAGCATGTCCATCTTTGTCCATAAATTTGGTCATTTAACAATTCATCAACAAGCTCCATGGACATATGGGGCTGGTACTGTACTTCTTCATGATTGTATTTATTTCTTCTCCCCAAAATAGTCCATAAAACTGACATTGCAGTCAAGGCATCCTTTTTACCTAAAAATGAATTGTCCAGTAAATTTGCAAGACAAGTGGCCAGGTTCAGTCTTTGCATCTTCAAACAAAAACTTCAAGTCTTGTGAGGTAACTCCAAAAAGATTTTTCTGATGAAAAGGATTTTGCTAAGTAAACTTGGCAGGCCCTCGGTATTAACCATGCAAAAAATATAATATTCTAGGCTGGCTGTCATAATTAGCTTCCCAATGTAATATTCAGAAAAACATGGAATTAGTGTACGGTGTTGGGTTATGTATAAACTTTAAATCTCATTGGTATACTTAGATAGCATCCCGTCAAGTTCTGCTATATGAAGCCAGCAAAATGAAAAGTTGACATTCTAAGTCTGTAACACACAATGAAATAGTGATGGTTGCAGAACTGAATCAAGGAGCAATGATGTGAGCATAATGAAGAATAATATACATGAAGTCATAAAAATACCATGATATGAGTTCAACAAGCGCACACTGTAATGATAAACCTGGAACCTACACAAGGAATTTGTGAAATCTCGTACAAGGTACTTCTAAAGAACAGTGAAACGCAACGAGCAACTTCTCTTATCTGGAAGCAAGCTATAGGCACTCACCACGCACTCCTACATGTGGTGAACGCAACCTGGCGTCAGCTTGCTTCCGGATCCCCAATTGGAAGCCGGTGGTGGTGGCAGTCTGGGTCGAGCTCATCCGGTCAAGGTCTAGTCCAGGCCGAGGTTTGGGAAGTGGAGTCGTCACTCGAGGTCTTGGTAAGCAGCGGCGGTGGTGGCGTGAGGCCGGCGGCTCATCAGTGGCGGCGGTAGTGGCGTGAGGCCGGCGGCTCAGTAAGCGGCGGCCGAGCGGGGAAGAGAACGTCAAGGGATTGGTTGGTCGGTGCCTACGCTAGGTTTTTTTTATGAGTGGGCTCGGTTCACAGGCCCAACTAACCACGGTGCGGCAGTTTGATGCGCCGTGTAGCATCCCCTAGGGATTTTCATAAACGGACGTGATCAACACAGGACGTCCATCTGACGGTCCAAAACGGCAATGGCCTGAGTGAGCTTCCTCTTGTTCCGGTTATAATATCCCTAATGATTGGCTGGTCTTTTGGTCACCCAAGCCACGCTTTGTGATGTATAGGTTCCTTTCAGCACTCCAATGACCTGTAGCCTGAGGCGAGACAAACAAGGCAGCTCGCAGGTCATACACATGCACAGGTCATGTTTATGCTGATGCTTTGCAGCCTTCGCGCCACCGCTGCCATAGCTAGCTAGCCTAGCCTACATTGCAAACAAAGGCTGGTAAAGTAAGAAAAAGGAATAACAGCGAGAAACATGGCAGTAAATTAATCAACACAGTTAAAATCAGGGGGTCTTTTACGCCGCAGTTTACTATATATAGTCCTGTGGGCACGTACACAAGGGCAGGCAGGCACCATAACCAAACAAATATGAACATTCCAAAAGGAGTACCCCTCTCTCTCACCTTCATCTCAAACCTATTTTGCCTTCATCGATCACCGCAATCGCAAGGCTTTCTTGCATGCCAAAGGTGGTGCGGTGCGCCTTGGCAACCGGCGTGCCGTAACAGACAGTCACGGGAAGCTAGCTCGCAAACGGCAATGGCTACTCTCGAAGAAAAACGGCAATGGCAGCTGCTGCACGCAGGTCACGAGCTGGCTGGCCAAGCTAAAACTGGACAGCGCTCACGTGCCACAGCTCGCCGCGCACATGCGACAATGGCTGCGTGCCTACTTATGGACAAGTCAAAGGCCCACTGTGCAGATTTGCAAGCGAACGATTTTATTTGTGGAATTATAGAATGTTAACATTGCAATGGAACTCAAATATGCCCTGCAATCTCGGCATCCATCGCCTGTTTTACCTTGAATTTTTGGTTTGTAGAATTGTTTCTTCTTCTTTTTTCTACTCCTCACACTATCTGCAATTTTACTGCATGGATCTTTGAAAACTGCAAAAGTGAAGAGAAAGATGTCTGTATTAGTGGTAGGGGACCCGCGGCAGCTAGCAGCAAGAAATTCCATCTACTCTCTGGGGTAGATCTGGTGGCGGTTAATTTCCTTGGAAGGTTTCAGGTTTGTACTCCCTGCAAACTCTGACCTCTGAACAGTTAATTGTTCACCACATCAAATTAATTGATTCCAACGCATGATCAGATCTTGGTTCAACTTTCACTGTAATCCATAAAAAATGCTTGCTCCGTTTTTATGTATGGTATATTTTAATGAACGCGAGTGTATGATTAAAACCTATATGCAGCTTACTTGTGTAATATATACATATTTTAATGAAATGATTGTTGGCAAAAGCTTTGTCCCAGACAAACAAATAATTTTTGGCTGAAACTTGAGTACAAAGCGACTACTAATCATGTGCGCACCTGATGCAACTTATGGTTGAGATGTGTGCAAAGTGCAAACATATTAATACCATGTGAGCCTATGTATGATGCCTCCCGAAGATAAGATTCCGGCTTAAAATCTTAATATGGTAAATAAAGACAGATATAAATTCCTACATGTGCTTTGAAATAAAAGCCTGCAACCACACACTGAAACACCCTTCACATTGACACCCCCAACATATATAAAAGTTTAGGTCTTTCCAAGAATCTTAGATCCAACTGTGTGCATGATATGTTCCAACAACCTGTGCATATATGTTCACAAAGCAGATCATGTTGTATACCAATGAGTTACTAGGTCTGAAAGACATCAGGAAATATTTTACGACGAGCACTTTGGCACCTTGAAGCTCTTCCATAGGAGACCCACACTAGTGGAAAAAGGGGCTTCCATTCGGCCCTTTTGTCCCGGCACATTAAATAACCGGGACCAATGCCCCCATTGGTCCCGGTTCCATCGGCCGGGGCGCCGGGGACCTTTGGTCCCGGTTCAATTGGGACCTTTGGTCCCGGTTCGTGGCTGGAACCGGGACCAAAGGGTCCGCACGTGCCCGCGGCGGCCGTGGGTCCCCTGGCAGGCACCCTTTGGTCCCGGTTCCAGCCACGAACCGGGACCAAAGGCTCTTCCCTGCCTATATCATCTTCCACCCGAGCTCCACCACCATTTTTAGCTTGAGTTCATCAACATTTTCTCCTCCATTTCCACTCCATCACTCAAGTTAATCCCCATTTTTTTCACCATTTGTGAGGATTGAAGGCACCCCATATATTCAAGGGTTAGCAACATCATCCTTTTCTCCGAAGTTGCAACTTTAGCTCATTTCATTGCTAGTTTAGCTCATTTTATGGTTTGTAGTGCAAGCAAGGTGTTTGATGAAATGCCTAGCTAGAGAGTTTAATTTTTTATATGCATTTTGAGCTCAAATTAATTTATTATTTGTGAATTTTAGTGTCGTCCCGTCCTCACCGCCGTCGATAGCCCGCGTCGTCCCGTCACCGGCACCACCTCGGTGAGCTTTTTTTCTTTATCTTCTATTTTAAGAAAAATGACATGTATGATTTAAAAGCATATTTATTTCTTGTATATTTTTCTTATGTTTTTTTATATGTATAGTGTCATGGTTTTGATATCCGCCCCCGTCGGCCCTTGTCCGGTCTATGATTCGGATGTGGTATATTTTCATAACTATTTGTTTCATTTCGTGTTTAAAACAACTATACCTACCAACTTGACATAGAAACTTTTATCTAGGAAGGTAGTTGAACCGGAAATTCCAACCGACCCTATTGTCGAGTTTTTGTAAAAGAAAACAATGATTTGAAAGCAAAATTGGAAAGAAGTGAAGATCTTCGTCTGCAATGCCTAGAGAGAAGATGAAATTGGAGTTGAAACTTGCCGACATCATCGATGAACACGAGTTCAAGCTTGCCGACGTCGCACATGCCCATGAGATCAAGATGGATGCAATGCGCTTGAAGATTAAAAAGATTAGAAAATATTCCATTAGTCAGGAGGCTTGGTACCATTATGTTGTTGGTTCAGTAGTTACCTTAGTTGCGATTTTGATCGCATTTGGTGTTGGATTTAAATTATTTAGATAGTTGTATGTTAGTTTCAATTAATGTATGTTTATGAGGACTATGAATTACAATTACTTTACTTTGGTTTTAATGTGATGAACTTGTATTAACTAATTTGGTCACTATTATATACTCTTGATGTAGTGCAATAGTTTTTGATATATTTATATAATGCAGATGAGCCGGCAATGGATGTATAGTGACCGACGATTTCCCGACTATATTAATGCATGCATTATTTTCTCCGTGTGGCTGAGAAAAACAAGCCGTCGAATGGTTTTATTTCTTGTCCATGTAGCGTCTGCAAGAATACGCAGGATTACTCTACCTCAAAAACCATTCACGTCCACCTGTTGCAGCATGGTTTCATGTCCGGTTATAATTGTTGGACCAAGCACGGAGAAAGAGGGGTTATAATGGAAGAAAATGAAGAAGAAGAGGATAATGACAACTATCCTACGTTCACCGAAGACGGTGATACTGCAATGGGGGAAGACGAAGCTGAAGAAGAGCCCATTGTTGATGAGCACGATGATGATTTTGGTCGGGCCATTCTTGATGCACAGATAAACAGCGGAACTGAAAACGAGAGGTTGAAGTTGGAGAGCATGTTAGAGGATCACAAGAAATTGTTGTACCCAACTTGCGAAGATGGCCAGAAAAAGCTTGGTACCACGCTGGAATTGCTGCAATGGAAGGCAGAGGAAGGTACTTCTGACAAGGGATTTGAAAAATTGCTGAAAATAATAAAGAAGATGCTTCCAAAAGATAACGTATTGCCCCCAGTACGTACGAAGCAAAGAAGATTGTCTGCCCACTAGGATTAGAGGTGCAGAAGATACATGCGTGCATCAATGACTGCATCCTCTACCGTGGTGAGGAGTACGAGAATTTGAATGCATGCCCGGTATGCGGTGCATCGCGGTATAAAATAAGGCGAGATGACCCTGGTAATGTTGAGGGTGAGCCGTGCCCTAGGAAGAGGGTTCCTGCCAAGGTGATGTGGTATGCTCCTATAATACCACGATTGAAACGTTTGTTCCAAAACAAAGAGCATGCAAAGTTGTTACGATGGCACAAAGAAGACCGTTTGAAAGACCTGATGTTAAGACACCCCGCCGATGGGTCGCAGTGGAGAAAAATCGACAGGGAGTTCCCGGAATTTGCAGCTGACGCAAGGAACTTAATATTTGGGCTAAGTACAGATGGCTTTAATCCTTTCGGGGAGCAGAGCTCTAGTCATAGCACCTGGCCTGTGACTCTGTGTATTTATAACCTTCCTCCTTGGTTGTGCATGAAGCGAAAGTTCATTATGATGCCAGTGCTCATCCAAGGCCCGAAGCAACCGGGCAACGACATTGATGTGTATCTGAGGCCATTGGTTGAAGAACTTTTACAGTTGTGGCGTGACGAAGGTGTACCTACGTGGGATGAGCACGAACAAAAGGAATTTGACCTACGAGCGTTGCTGTTTGTAACCATCAATGATTGGCCTGCACTTAGTAACATTTCAGGACAGTCAAACAAGGGATACAATGCATGCACGCACTGTTTAGGTGAGACTGAAAGTATACATATGGGAAACAAGAATGTGTACCTGGGGCATCGGCGATTTCTTACAAAAGGGCATGCCGTAAGAAAGAAAGGCAAGCATTTCAAAGGTGAGCCAAATCATCAGACGAATCCTAAATTACCTAATAGTGATGTTATATATGACATGGTCAAGGACTTAAAAGTAATCTTTGGAAAGGGTCCTGGCAGTCTATCTGTTTCGAATGACGCTGATGGACACGTACCCATGTGGAAGAAGTGCTCTATATTTTGGGAGCTACCCTATTGGAAAATACTGGAGGTTCGCTCTGCAATCGACGTGATGCACGTGACGAAAAATCTGTGCGTGAACCTACTAAGCTTTTTGGGCGTGTATGGGAAAACAAAGATACACCGGAATCACAGCAGGACCACCAACGTATGCACAAACGAGACGACCACCTGAATCCAGATAAGTATCAAGGTCTTGCCAGCTACGCTCTTACCAAAGAAGAGAAGGAGATCTTTTTTGAAGTCCTGAGCAGTATCAAGGTCCCGTCTGGTTTCTCGTCGAATATAAAGGGAATAATAAACATGGCAGAGAAAAAGTTCCAGAACCTAAAGTCTCATGACTGCCACGTGATTATGACACAATTACTTCCGATTGCATTGAGGGGGCTTCTACCGGAAAATGTTCGAGTACCCATTGTGAAGCTATGTGCATTTCTCAATGCAATTTCTCAGAAGGTGATCAATCCATTAACTCTACCAGGTTTACAGAGGGAGGTGGTCCAATGTCTTGTCAGCTTCGAGTTGGTGTTCCCACCATCCTTCTTCAATATTATGACGCACCTCATAGTTCACCTAGTCGAAGAGATTAATGTTCTCGGTCCTGTATTTCTACACAACATGTTCCCCTTTGAGAGGTTCATGGGAGTCTTAAAGAAATACGTTCATAACCGTGCTAGGCCCGAAGAAAGCATCTCCAAGGGCTATGGAACAGAGGAGGTAATTGAGTTTTGTGTTGACTTTATTCCTGACCTTAAGCCGATCGGTGTTCCTCAATCGCGCCATGAGGGGAGACTGCGTGGAATAGGCACGCTAGGAAGAAAGCAATAATGTGTAAGGACTGGGATTCTTTCAATCAAGCACACTACACAGTTCTACATAATTCCATCTTGGTGGCTCCGTATATCCAGGAACACATGAATATTTTACGCTCTAAATGCCCGGAGCAGCCTGGAGAATCGATTGAAAGAGAACACATGAAGACTTTCAGCGGATGGTTGCAAACACGTCTCATTAATGACAACACTGTTGAAGAACAATTATACTTGTTGGCCATAGCACCATCGTCGACTATATTGACTTTTCAAGGGTACGAGATAAATGGAATACATTTTACACGGCCGACCAAGATAAAAGAGCACCAACCAAAACAGTGGTGTCCGCTTTGATGCAACAAACAACAATGGGAAAAGGACACATATTATGGTTACATAGAGCAGATATGGGAACTTGACTATGGACCTTCTTTCAAGGTACCTTTGTTCAGGTGCAATGGTTCAACCTGGAAGGCGGGGTAAATGTAGACCCGAAGTACGGAATGACTACGGTGGATGTAAAAAATCTTGGGTACGACACCGAACCATTCGTCCTAGCCAATGACGTGGCTCAGGTTTTCTATGTGAAGGACATGTCTTCCAGACCGAAAAAAGAAAAGATAAGCAAGCGAATACATCATTACGATGAGCCAAAGCAACACATAGTTCTTTCAGGAAAAAGAACATCGTAGGAGTGGAGGACAAGACGGACATGTCGGAAGATTACAATAATTTTCATGAAATTCCCCCCTTCACGGTTAAAACTGACCCAACCATCGCGTTGAATGATGAAGATTATCCATGGTTGCGGCGCAATCAGAAGAAAGGGACACACACGAAGAAGAAAGGGACACACACTAGATAGGGATGTGGTGGTGATGTGTAATAATGTATTAAACCTTTTATCAAATGCACACAGTTTCACCTGACTTGTTATTACCTGCATATCAAATGACTTGTATGACTTGTATTCGGTCGATGAACTGAAGGATTCCTAGATATAGAACAAAACATACGGTTTCACCTGCATACAGCCCAACAGTGGCTCGTGAGTGCCTGCATATAAAATGCACTGTTGGACGTATGCAGGCGAATCCGAATGATTTGTATTCGGTCTTTGCCTTCCGGACTAGTTTGACTAGCTTCTTCTCCGCTGTTGCCGTACTCTTGTTCTTCATCTCCTCCTCGATCATGTTTGGTATTTATAGCTAAAAGATCAGGGCAACTCTTCGTCTTTAGTCCCGGTTGGTAGATTGAACCAGGACTAAAGGAGCATTGATATGTGAGCCGTTGGATCAGAAGCACGGGAATCCGAATGATTTGCATATAGGGTCATGTGGCTGATCCAACACTGGTTTTTCCCATCCGGAAGCTTGCGCATCCGTCTCGCGTCGTCGTGAGCAGCAAATCGACCTTCGATCCAAGCAGCCGCAAGACATCTCTCATGATCTAACGACCGTCCCAAAAAGTGTTGGGAATGTTGTAGATCATGAGAGAGCCTTGCAGCTGCTTGGATCCGACCGAGGGGCATGGCTACCACTTCCACCACCACCACTCCCACCTCCTCGGCAATTCATTATTGTGTCACCCAAATCCAGTGACTGGATTAACCTACCTGAGGGCTTGTGTTTCCAACAGCATCGTGTATTGTCTTTATTCACCGACCTACAGGAGGTGGATCCAATGGCTGGCCGGTGAACAAAGACAACACAATAATGCCAGGGAACATGCCAGCAGGTAGGCTAAATCCAACCATTGGGTTCGGTGGCAAAGATAGACGCTCGTTGTGTGCCGTTCGCTGCAGGGACGTCGCTATTTATAGGCGATTAGAAGGTGTACCTGTGGATGAGGTGGGAGTGCAGAAAGAAACACACCCCTGATCCAACGGCTCACAAGCGCTTGAAAGAAACACACCCCTGATCCAACGGCTCACAAGCGCTTGAAAGAAACACACGATCCGTGTGCTTCTTTAGTCCCGGTTGGTAAACACGAACCGGGACTAAAGGCGGGCATGGTCCCAGTTCATGCCACGAACCGGGACTAAAGGGTATTTTGGCGCGCGCCTTTTCGGTGCACACGATCCAACAGCTCACAAGCACTCGAAAGAAACACAACTCTGATCCAATGGCTCACAAGCGCTCGAAGGAAACACACGATCCGTGTGCACACGATCCAACAGCTCACAAGCCCTTAAAAGAAACACACCCCCTGATCCAACGGCTCACAAGCGCTTGAAAGAAATACACGATCCGTGTGCTTCTTTAGTCCCGATTGGTAACACGAACCGGGACTAAAGGTAGATTACATTTTTATCAACAATTTGATATTTGAATTGCATTTTTATCAACAATTATACATTTCTGATAACAACAATATTCGGTATTAAACCTTGTATGACTTGTATTCGGTGANCTGGAATCAGCACAACAAAGGAACTAGGCAATGGCGAGACAAAGAGTGAGTGGTGTTCTAGATCCGTTTGTTCTTCTCCTCTATAGAAATAGGACATGAAGATAACACAAGCGCGTCGCGGTGGAAAAAGAAGGGTACGTGTCGAACATGCACATGCATGTATTTAATCTTCGAGCAAAACGGGTTCTAACTCGAACTCGGTTCACAAAACTCGACGTGTGTGCGAGGCGGGCGGTGGAGGAGGAGGAGTGCACGTAAACTTCTCCTATTCTCACTTAGTGGATATAGAAGAGATGCTCTTATAAGTAGGTTTAACTCTCTCTCACTAGCAATGTGCGACTAAACTTAGTCTCACTCCCACTTCGTGTACATAGCATGCAACCAAGATGAATTGGCCTTTAAGATTTCAAGATTTTTTAGGCTAAATGGGTAAATGGTCATAAAATCAACAGTTCCCCACCAGATCTCAAATACACATTAGGGTGCACCCTAGTTCCATATCACTGTTTGATATATACTAGTCCGGCAGTTCAGTGGAGACTGTTAATTTGAAATTCCACCTAGACAAGGAGTTACACTTGACTACAACTGAACAATGGACAATGCCTTGAATTTTCAGTTTTGTGCAACAAATTTTAATCTATGTCCTTACCGGTATTGGGTTGCCAAGGCTACCCCATGCGTGGAGCATATAAGCCTTATTGATGTTAGCTCTGGGCAACAAATTGCAAATTAGTTGACAAAGGGAATGGAAAGAAATGACCTTAACTTGGCATGTAACTAGATAGGGTTGATAGATATCTCAAGTTGCAAAGGACGAAAAAATTCTAAGGTAGGGCAAACTCTAATAAAATTACGCAAAGACCAAAATAGTGTCAACACATCAATACTACATAATAAAAAATTAGAACAGAAGTACAAACATATTTCAATATAGTTAAAAGCTAGGAACATACCAATAAGGAATTTGTATAAGTTCTAGGAAATAGCAAAACTCTAATTTTTTTGAACATCATTCATAATTTTATCAATCAAGATTTTTAAATACCTTTGCTTGATGCAGCACATCATTAAGTCATCATGGACATTGTGTTGCACCCTTTGAACTGTTGTCGTCACTACCAGTAAGACCAATGGCAGCTCAATGATTCGATAAACCGTAGAAAACATGATTTGCCTTTCAAATATCAAGACCATCAATGCCTTCAATTTTCGACGTATGAATAAGAAATAACTCAACTACAGTAGTATTTTCCACGCCGCCTTCTCCGACCCTCCCTCCGCCTTCCTCAACGCCTCCCACCCCGCGCGCCTCCGCCGCACTCTCCAACGCTTCCCTGCCTCCACGGCCTCCCGCCTACACCGCCACCTTGTTTATCCCACGCCGTGCCACCCGGATCCTCTTTCCGGTTTGGAGTTAGCCCGGCTCCTATCTTTTTGCGCGAGATCCTGAAAGACATGGAGATCTAGATCTGGCCATGGCTTTCTTGATTATAATCGTTTGCGAGCAGAAAGAGGGAAGCCAATTTCCAACTTGCACCCAATTGTTTTGAAAGAATGGGCTTGTCCTCGCATGTTAGGTTTTGGCTTCAAGCGATTCCGGTGGCCTCAGACGGTCGGTCTGCTGATGCAAATGTAAGTTACCTTCGTCTTTCACTTCTATGCTCCTCCAATAGTGGATTCTTTGCGGAGGCCCGTCCCCTGAATGTAAGCTTAGCTTGTACTCCTTGCTATACAAGTACTGTATTAGATTTTTTTGGTTCGTCACTCTCAAAGAACAGAATTTTCTGGTTGAACTTTGTTTACATCTTTCCGCTGGCTGACGGAGTTGTCGACCATATGTGTAATCTGATGATAGATGAAAAGGGATCGGACTGCCTGGTGTGAGGATCTGTCCATGTTGTCGACCGTCTGGTGTCCGGATCGGTCCGGGAACCGGCAGTCCGACCCGATTTCATGTCTACCATCATATTCCCTGCAGGCCTATCCCTTTTTATGAACAAGTTTTTCCCTAACGAATAGTCTTGTTTGTGCATATAGGATGCCACGAAGGCTAAGATGGCTGTGGACATGAAAACACGCCTAGAAATACGGAAGGTATATAAGAGGAGAGTGCGCTCCGTTATACTACCTGATGAGATTGTCTTTGACATTCTTCTCCGGCTACCTGTTAAAGCTCTCATGCGGTTCAAGTCTGTTAGCAAGAGCTGGCGTGCCATCATCTCCGATCCATGCTTCATCCGTTTGCAACTCAAACAATCTGCCAAAAACCAACAACATAAGCCTTCCTTCCTCATCACCCCACATACACTGGACAAGGTGATCGATAGTGAGGCCTGGCCGACCACTTTTTCCAACCACACCCCCTTCTACTCATGGCAGGAGGGCCAGGACAGTGCGTGCCTTGTGCATTCCACAACCTTCAATGCCGAGTTTGGGTCAGCTTACGTAATGGTGCACTGCGATGGGCTCGTATTGTTCTTGACTGACACCATTGCGTATGTCTTCAATCCTGCGATGCATCAAGTCCTAAAGTTGCCTGATGGCCAAGAGGGTGTGTGGCAATTACCAACTGTCAGTTTGGGCCTTGACCCTCGCACGAATACGTACAAGGTTGCTCGGTTATTTTACCGTTCCATAGATTTCTCCAAGATGTCCTACAGTGTGGGAATGGAAATTCTTACTATTGGTGGCGATGATAATGATCCGTGCTGGAGGAGTGTTGCACATGATCCGCCGTTGCCAATTGATCCAGGTTCCGTCACACACTTCAAGGGCTCTTTGTATTTCTTCATCTGGGATGAACTCGTTGAAAGGTCCCCGCAAGGTATTGTCCGCTTTAAATTTGAAGATGAAACATTTAGTTTCATATGCCACAAAGAATTATCATCATCGAAAGGTGAGCGACTATACTTTATTGAGCTAGGTGGAGAATTATGCCTAGCTCAATGCTATGATGAAAAACAAGTAATCTGGATGTTACAATTTGGTGAAGTCCATCAATGGGTTCAGCAACATGTTATTATTTTACCGGAGCCAGGGCTATGGAAGTTCGGAATTTTATCGGTCATTCAGAAAGATGTTTTGCTTATTTGCGGTTATAATTGTCTTTACCACTATGATCTTGCACGTCAAGATACAAGGGAGGTGTGTTCGTCTATGTCGACTAAGGTATAAGAATCCTAGAGCGGGGTTGTTTGATTTTGTTGGTCAGGATATCTTCAACTTCAATATAATTTCCTACACGGAGAGTCTCATTCAAGTTACAAAGCCAAGCCGAGACAACACCTGCTGTCTACCAAGGAGAATATATTAGTGTGGAGATGAAGATTTAATGGTTCAAGTACATCATCACGTAGTCCAGTGGATGAAAAGCATTCAAGAATCATGTACATCGTCACGTAGTCCAGTCGATGAGAAGCATTCAAGAAAGGCCATCTTAATTACCTGTTTACAGTTTGCTTGTCTTACCTTCGATCAATAATAAGTGTCGCCGTTTTGAACTAACCCCAGTTCAAAACTGTGACACTGTATTTGGATCGGAGGAATATGTTTTATAAACTGTTGCCTGTCTTTCCCTAAAAAAACTGTTGCTTGTCTCTTATACTTAACTTCCAGATATATAAGGCCATACATGTACCCGTTGGACCTGGACAATGAACTAGTTATTCTATCTGCTCTCTTTTGTCATTTCATTGCCAGTTCTTGAAGTGTACCCGTTGGACCTCATTGCCAGTTCTTGCAGTCCTTTTGATTTCAGCAACTAGCCTATTTTCATGTAATGGAACAAAAAACAAGGTGAAGCTGTGCCTGCTACGTATTCAACAGCATCTAACAAAGAAAATATCGGAACACGGAAAAAAAGGTGTGTGCTATAGGATTGAACCTTAAAACCAGAAGTACATGTGCGGCATGTAACTTGGAGTAATAATAAACCTTAAAATAGAAATTATTTTAACATTGGTCACTCATGAACTTCTCATCTTCCAAGTGGAGAATCTGACTATACCAGCAACCTTATCCTTAGGTTGCTCCGGTTTTATTCTCTCTGCCAAATCTTCTACTACCTCTGATCCCAAATAACTGTCGGGAGTTATACTATGAAGTTACACGTACACAGTTTGTATCCAGCAACATTTAATCCGGATCGGAGGGAGTATTTTCGAATTTGGATTTCAGCGGCCGGCCCTCTGTCCCTCCCTCTCCAGTAGCTGCGGTGAAACTTGGTGAGCCCTTTTTTTATTTGTACAAACCTCTTGTACTATTGTATAAAAAAAAAGTTGTGGTGAACACTTGGTGAGCCCTTTTTTCTTTGTACAAACCTCTTGTACTATTGTATCAAAAAAAAAAAAGAAATACTTCCTCCGATCCATTAAAAGTGTCAGGAGAAAACAACAGCTTATGTACAACTCCTGACGTTTTTCCTGGATCGGAGGAAGTATAAAAATGCAGCAGAGCTCTACTGTTTTCGTCAAATAAAAAACACTTGGTGGGAATTGAAGCTTTCGATTTTAAACTGCCATAAGTCCGTGCCAGGTTGTGCGAATTGTCTGATGCACTGAAATTTCTGTTCAAGTATTTGCAGGCTTGGAAGGATGACCCATGTAAGAGCAAGTCTAACAGACCCCCTAAATCGCCGGCACCCCGTATTTTTCCGGCGGGATACGGGGTGCGGGCTAAACGGGCCGTCTAGCAGGCCCCGTATTCGGCATGGCCCGTATCGGCCGAATACGGGGCCCGTCAAATCCCCCCCCCCCCCCCCCCCGCCCCCTACAAATACAGGGCAAGGCTACGAGTGGGGGTCCAACCCCCACTCGCAACCCTAGCTCCGCCGCGCGCCGCCACTCACTCCGACGAGAAATTCCTCCGCATCCACCACCGCCGCCGCTTCCGCAAGCCCACCCCCGCCTCCGCCATCACCATGGCTTCCTCGAGCCGCCGTTCCGGCCTTGGAGGTGGCCGCGTGGGAGGAGGCCGGGCTGAGCGCCGCCTCCGAGCGCGAGCGGCATGGCGCGCGAAGCATCGCACGTCTGTCGGCACGAAGCGGAGGGGAGTCCTCGATACCTTGTCCAGGGAGCGGAGGTGCCGCATTCCCTGGCGGATTTCGCGCCGGGAGGCCGGTACGAACACGAACGGCCGGCGACGCCGGACATGGACGAGGCCTGGTACGAAGGCTTCGTCCGCGAGGAGGAGGAGGAGGAGGGGCGCCGCCGCCGTGCGCAGGAGGAGGCCGTCGTCATCGTGGCCGGCGCCGGAAGCAGCAGCGGAGGAGAGCGCCGCCGCCTCCGCTTCGACGACGGCGAGGGTAGCAGCAGCGGAGTAGGCGGCGCCGGATCCGGCGAGGGCGAGGGCGAGGGCGCCGAATTCGTCTTCGCGCGGACCGACGAGGAGGAGGAGGAGGCCATCGCGAAGGCCAAGGCCCTGTCGGAGGCCGCGGCGAAGGCGGAGGCGGCCGAGAACGTCGCTCTCGTGGCGGCGTTCATCGCCAAGGAGCGCCAAGGCTAGATCCGGCGCTGCTCCGGCGAGGCCAGCGCCGTTGTCCCCGGGTAGGGTAGAAGTCGCGATGTATAAAATATCGCGCATTTTGTATATGATGAATGATCGATGATGAACTCCTCCTCCTATGATGAACAAAATTTCTCCCGCGTTTTCTGGTTTTTAAATTTACGGGGTGGAGTAGGGGGTTTGCTAGACGACATGAATTTTTGGCTTCGAAATCGAAGCGAAAATAATCTACAGGGCCTGTATTCGCTCGATACGGGGCGAGCGAATACAGGGCCTGTTAGACATGCTCTAAGTGATCAAAGCTTGGCTTAAGTACACGCTATTATTTGTTCTGATCAATATAATTTTTTCTTTTCTTTGTGGTGTGAATGCTGCTATTCATCGACGGAAAGTGTGACTTCCCTTAATCCTTGATAGTCGATGATATCTTGCTCCATGGCATTCTCACAGGAACGCGCATGTTTTCTTCTAGTTAATATTGTTTTGAAGCCTACAATCCAAAGCCGCCCTTGATAGTTGAGCCCCTCTACCTTATCAACTTCACACCCCTCAAACTTTCAAAAAAAAAAAAAATTCACACCCCTCAAAAAATGGAAACATAGAAACTTCGCTGATTGGTCCTAACATAGCCACATAGGCATAGACCATCTCATCTCAGAGAAATAATAAACATTAGCATGCAAGAAGAATCGTATAGTGCTGAGGATCAAAGACTTTATCCTATGAAATCTCTGGGTTTTTATACAAAACCATATGCATAGCCTAATGAATCACTCCGCGGAAGCAAAGCCACACCCACTTCAGCCTGCTATGATAACAGCCAAAATAGCCAATCAATCAAGATTTTTACAGGACTCCGTTTCTTATAAGAACCCCCTCTGACGTCTTCATCTGCCCCTCATCTTTCTCATACACTGTCCTCCATCAAATATTTACAAACGCAAAATGTCTCTGAATCTCCAAGGGAATGGTTGTAAAGAGGCGCCATTTATGGATTCTTCAACGCGGCCAGCCTCTTCTCGAGTTCATCCAGCTCCGAACTGTAGACAAGGTAACCAGTGTCATTAACATAATGTAGATTTATGGAAGCAAGAGCAGCAATTGTAAGCCAAACAATGAGCTAAAATGGATCAAAGGCAATAGAAATAGCTGGCAGCGGCAAATTTATATGCGAAAGATGTGAGCTTGTATCAGCAAGGTACAAGCAATAAGATCCTAGGGAAGATCATGTTACTTTTGTAAGGAAGTGCAGGGAAAATATCATGATACAAGCAAATGACAGGTTCTACTTCAGACTAACTTGTACATGTTCTATATCTGTGTAGAAGAGATTGCAACTCACGATATATTACTCGGGTGCAAAGCACGTACATATATAGGTACATCGGGAGGCCTCCATGTCCTCAGATAAACAACAGAGGAGGGGCCTAAGTACTAAAGTACTAATGTAATATATGCACAATATATATCTGCTCAACACCCCCCGCAGTCGAAGCGTCGGCAGAGCGGACGCAAAGACTGGATCGAAACTCCTCAAAGCTCGCTGAAGGTAGTCCTTTGGTCATGATATCCGCCAACTGCTGGGAAGTGGGTACGTGTAGCACACGTATACGACCAAGAGCCACCTGTTCGCGAACAAAATGAATGTCGAGCTCGATATGCTTCGTCCGGCGATGATGAACGGGGTTGGCGGAGAGGTACACAGCGGAGCCATTGTCACAGTACACCACGGTGGCCTTGTCGACGGGACAAGAGAGCTCCTGAAGAAGCTGCCGGAGCCAAGAACACTCGGCGACAGCGTTGGCGACGGCTCGATACTCCGCCTCGGCGCTGGAACGAGAGACCGTGGGCTGCCGCTTGGAGGAACAAGAGATGAGCGACGGACCGAGGTAGACGCAATACCCGGAAGTGGAGCGTCGCGTGTCGGGGCAGCCGGCCCAGTCAGCGTCCGAGTAGGCGATGATGTCCGTGGCAGTAGAGTCATGGAGCGAGAGGCCGAGGTCCATGGTGCCGCGGACATAGCGAAGGATCCGCTTCACCGCAGTCCAATGAGCATCACGGGGAGCGTGCATATGTAGGCACACCTGCTGAACTGCATACTGTAGCTCTGGTCTAGTAAGGGTCAGGTACTGGAGAGCCCCAACGATGGACCGGTAGAGTGAAGCATCCGGAGCCGGAGAACCATCCGTGGCGGAGAGCTTGGCCTTCGTGTCGACGGGCGTGGTCACGGGGCTGCAGTTAAGCATCCCAGCGCGGTCAAGGAGCTCGTGGGCATACTTCTTCTGATGCAGAAAGAAGCCATCTGGGCGGCGCACAACCTCAATGCCGAGGAAGTAGTGAAGAGGCCCCAAGTCCTTGAGAGCGAACTCAGCACGAAGACGAGCAGTAAGCTGCTGCAGTAGTGTGGGAGTGCTGGCCGTTAGGATGATGTCATCGACATAGAGCAGCAGGTACGCCATGGCATCTCCCAGACGGAAGACGAACAACGGAATCGGAGCGTGTGGAGCGGAAGCCGAGTTGGTGAAGGAATGCTGCGATGCGCTGGTACCACGCGCGAGGAGCCTGCTTGAGCCCATATAGTGAGCGCGAGAGCAGGCACACATGATCCGGGTGGGCGGACTCGACGAAGCCGGTGGGCTGCTGGCAAAACACCTGCTCCTCAAGGTGGCCATGGAGGAAGGCGTTGGAGACATCCATTTGGTGGACAGGCCAGCGGCGAGACACGGCGAGCTGGAGCACGGTGCGAATCGTCCCGGGCTTGACAACCGGGGCGAATGTGTCGGTGAAGTTGACGCCGGCACGCTGGCGAAAGCCACGTACGACCCAATGCGCCTTGTGGCGCTCGAGGGTAACGTCCGGATGGAACTTGTGCTTGAAGACCCACTTCCCGGTGATGACGTTGGCGTGACGGGGTCGAGGAACAAGCTGCCACGTCTTGTTGCGCTGCAGGGCATCGAACTCCTCCTGCATGGCCGCGAGCCACAGCGGGTCACGTAGAGCCGCCCGAGCCGAGGCGGGCAGCGGTGAAGGCGCTGGTGACGGTGACGGTGCGGTCGCGGCAGTGCATGCGTACACGTCCGCCGGATACCGCGTAGACGGACGAAACACGCCGGCGCGCGCGCGGTTGACGGGACCCATCAGAGCAGGCGCGGCGCCACCCGAGTGTCCACTCGAGGGAGACGCGGTCGACGAAATGGTGCCCGAGCGGAAGCTCGAGGGCGACGCGGGTGGAGTCGGCGCGGCAGCACCGAGGCGGAGCTCGATGGTGCTGAGGGCGGTGTCGGCGGGGCGGCGCCCGAGCGAGGGCTCGAGGGCGACGCGGACGGAGTCTACGAGTCGGCACCCGAGCGAGGGCTCGAGTGCGATGCGGACGGAGTCGACGATTCGGCACTCGAGCTAGGGCTCGAGGGCGACGAAGGCGGGGTCGAGGAAGAAGCACCCGAGATGGAGCTCGAGGGCGTAGCCGACGCAGCCGGCGAAAGGAGGCGGCGACGCGGGGTTTCACCCGTGGAAGGCGAAGGGGGCATCACCTAGTCCTGTGCAAACGGGAAGCAACACTCATCAAAGTAAATGTGCCTCGAAGTGATGATCCGATGGGACACGGGGTCGTAGCAGCGATAGCCTTTGGTGTTAGCTGGGTAACCAAGGAAAATACATGGAACGGAACGTGGGGCGAGTTTGTGAGGGGCGGTGGCGGCCGTGCTGGTGTAACAACGACAACCGAAAATCCTAAGGCCGTCGTAGGATGGAGGGGAGCCGAAAAGTAGGTGATGGGGTGTGTAGTTCCAATGAGTACGACACGGACGGAGGTTGACTAGGAGAGTGGTGGTGGCTAAGGCGTCGGGCCAGAAGGTGGGAGGTACATGACCGTGGAGGAGTAGGGTGCGGACGCAATCATTGAGTGTGCGGAGGACGCGCTCGGCACGGCCATTTTGCTGGGAGGTATAGGGACAGGTTAGACGGAAGATTGTGCCGTGAGAGGATAGGAGGTTGCGAATGGCGAGATTGTCGAACTCTTTTCCGTTGTCAGTTTGTAGGGCATGAATGGGGCGACCAAACTGGGTGGACACATAGGCATAGAAGGCTGTGAGAGTGGCGGCGACGGCGGACTTGTGACGGAGGGGAAACGTCCACACAAAGTGAGAAAAATCATCAAGAATGACTAAGTAATAAGTAAAACCAGAATACTCGGAATCGGAGAGGTCCATACATCGCTATGAATTAACTCAAACGGAAAAGATGCAACTGTGGTGGAATTACTAAAAGGAAGACGAACATGTTTGCTGACACGACAGGCTTCACAACTGTGCGTAGCCTTTTTATTACATGAAAACGAAAAACCCCTCATTATTTGATGGAGCGTGCCGGCACTAGGGTGTCCAAGACGAGCATGCCAAAGATCAACGCCGGCGGAGAAAGCACGAGGTCCGGCGCCGGGGGTGGAAGACGACTGGACGGGATACAAATCGCCTGGGCTCTCACATCGGTGGAGTACCATCCGTGTACGGGCGTCCTTAACAGAAAAACCAGAAGCGTCAAATTCCACAGTCACAGAATTATCAACGAGAAAGAGTTTAATAGAGACTAAATTCTGAATGAGATGGGGAGACACAATGACATTATTTAAAGACAGTGGTTTAGAGGAAGAAGGAAAACTAGCGGAACCTATATGGGAGATAGGAAGACGGGCGCCGTTACCGACAATGATGCGAGACTCGGTGGAGGTGCGAAGAGAATGAGAGAGGTTACCCGGGTGAGCGGCCATGTGAGAGGAAGCACCCGTGTCCATGAACCAATCGCCGCCACCGGCGTATGACCCGGGCGCAGGCGCCTGCTGGAGGGCGGTGTAGAGCGCCGGGTCGTACGTGGGCTGGGGAGGCGCGTAGGGTGGCGGGGCGCCGAAGGCCGGAGTGTAGGGCGATGAGCGGCATTGTAGGGCGGCGCGGTGTGGTAGGGCGGCGTCGCGGCAAGGAGAGCCTGATGAGTCGGCGGGCGCGGTCCGAGGATGCGGGAGCGGGCGGACGCGGCACCGGCATGGTGTAGGCGTGTACGACGCCCGTCCACGGGTTGTAGCCTCCACTCCAGGGGGGCGTCGGCTGCGGGTTGCCACCGCCGCCACCGTTGTTGCGGCCGCCACCACGACGGCGGCGGTTGTTGCGCCCCTGCTGCTGAGGAGGCGGGGCGGGGAAGGGCGCCGCGGGCGCCGGGGGCGCGGCGGCTGCTGGGGGGTGCGCTGGGGCCGGAGGGGCCGGGGCGCGGTACCCGGCAGCGAAGGCGGTGTGGACGGCATGGGTGCGCGCGTTCTTCAGGCGGCGCTCCTCGAGACGAAGGTAGTTGACGGCGCGCTCGAAGGTGGGCTCGGACATGAGGGTGAGGTTGGAGGCGGCGTTCCCGAGATCTTCGCTGAGACCGACGGTGAGGGTGGAGAGGAGGATCTCGTCCCCCATCGCAAAGCCAAGGTCCCGGAGCTCGTCGGAGATGGCCTTGAGGCGCAGGCAGTAGGCGTCCATCGTTTAGATCGTTATGTGGCGTGCCGAAGAATTCTTGCTGCAGGAAGACGATCCGCTGGAGCTTGTTGTCGGTGAAGAGCCCGTTGATCTTCGTCCACACCATGCGAGCGTCATCGCCCTCACGTACGACGGTCTTGAAGATGTCCGGCGAGATGGTGAGGAAGAGCCAGCGGATGATGGTGGCGTCGATGGTGAGCCAGTCGGCGTCGCGGCGGTTGAAGAGATCCACGGTGCCGTCGATGTGATCGCGGAGATGGTACTCGCGGAAGAGGAGGTAGAAGTAGGTCCTCCATGCGTGATGGTTTTTGTCGGCGTAGGAGAGCTTGACGGGGACGTGGTCGGCGATGTGAACCTCGCAAAGAACGGCGGGGCTAGGGGTGAGGGAGGCGTCGAAGAAGGAATCGGAGGCGAAGGGGTTGTTGGAGTTGGAGATGGACGACACGACGGCGCGCGGAAGGGAGAGACGGCGCTAGGGTTTGGTGGTGGGTGGGGGAGGGGGCGAGGCGGCGCGGTAGACGGCGGCGGCGCAAGGTGGGGAAGGGGAGAGCGCAGCGGCGCGGTAGGCGGCGGCGGCGCGAGGTGGGGAAGGCGGCAGCGCACGAGAGGGGCAGCGTGGCGGCTAGGTTAGGTTAAGATCGAGAAGGGTGTCTGATACCATGTAGAAGAGATTGCAACTCACGATATATTACTCGGGTGCAAAGCACGTACATATATAGGTACAGCGGGAGGCCTCCATGTCCTCAGATAAACAAGAGAGGAGGGGCCTAAGTGCTAAAGTACTAATGTAATATATGCACAATATATATCTGCTCAACAATCTGCTTACATAAACACATTTGATTACGACTCGAGAGTTTATTATTTTTAAGTAGGATTCCAACTATTTTGATGTGTTGCATAAGAAGATGTGTAGGCGCTAAATAGTCATTTTGGTTCCCTATCCATAGCACTTTAAAGTGCAGAAATTATAGACAACTGAGTAAGCAGGGTTGAAGGGAAGTACAAACTGAAGAAACTAGACAGTTAGTGTTGTGGACATGGGTCCACTGTATCAAGGCAGGAATAGCAGCGTGGGGGGAGTCCATGAAAGAGAAGTATTGCAAGAGTTCATTAGGAAAGTATAGGATTAGGAAAGAGTCTGTTAGACATATTGTAAACCTACACGTACAAGGTTTATGGAGTAGTACTCCAACTCCTATACGTCTTGTGTAAGGCCACCGATGGGGCTATTCCATCGCTATATAACACGTACCCGAGGCCCCCAACAGGGTCATCGCTTCTGCCAAATCAATATGGTATCAGAGCCAAGAGGTCTCGAGTTCGAGACCCCGCTCATGCGGATTAAAAAAAAGAAAAAAAAAAGATCCTGCGGCCCGCTCCTATCCCACGCTAAGGACTAAAATAGCCTAGACGTGAGGGGGAGTGTTGAATATAAATATATTGCCTAGCCCCTTTCCATCAGTTTGGACTTTTGGTCTAGATGGCTAGTGCAACAATTCTATATGGTATCAGAGCCTGCCTCTTCCACCTAGCAGCCGAAAAAAAACCCTAAAACCAAAATCGCCGCCACCGATCTACTACTCGGTCGCCGTCGTCAAGCTCCAAAAACCCTGCCGCCGCTGCAATCTTGAGCCGCCGCACCAAGACACAAACTCAAACCCCAAAGACCAAAACCCTAAGCCTCAAATCAGCCGCCGCCGTAATTTTCTTTACCGCCGCCGCACCAAGACACAAATCCAAAACCCAAACACCACAAAATCCACATGGCGTCCTCATCGTCTTCATCGTCGGTTCCTTCGGTCGCCGCTGCTCTTGGATCTCCTCCCTCCCAGAAACTTGTGCGTGGAAACTTCCTTTTTTGGAAGACCCTCGTCCTCCCTGCCATCCGTGGTGCTCAGGTCACAGGTCTCCTCGATGGCACTGATTGTGCTCCAGCCAAACTTCTGGAGGTTGAAGATTCTGAGAAGAAACGAAAATCTGTCCCAAATCCGGAGTATGCTGCATGGATTGCTCGTGATCAAGCCGTTCTGAGCTACCTCCTCAACTCCTTGTCTCCTGACATCCTGGCTCATGTTGTTGGCCTTGAGACCACAACAGCAGTTTGGGCCGTGATCAACAGGATGTTCTCCACACAGTCGCTCTCCAAGGTCAATCACCTTCACGGCGCGCTCAACAGCACCAAGAAAAACTCCCTCACCACAGCTCAGTACTTCTCCAAGATGAAGAGCTTCAGCTCCGAACTAAAGGCTCTCGGGAAAGAGATTGATGATGGCGAGCTTGTTGGCTATATCCTTAATGGCCTCGATGGCTCCTACAATGAAGTTGTTGCTGCTGTCCACGGCAACCCTACCATCACCCTTGATGAGCTATATGATCAAATCACTGCCCATGACCTGCGTCAGAATATGTTGTAGGCAACAGGAGACTCATTCACTTCCTCTGCCAACCTTGCCCGTCGTGGCCGTGACAATCGCCCTCGTGGTGGTGGTGATCGTGCTCACGCTGATGATGATCGCGGCCCTCGCCGCAATGATGATGACCGTGGCTATCGCCGTGGAGATGACAATCGCGACAACCGTGGCTATCGTGGCCGTGGTGATGATCGCAATGATGGCGGTCGGCGTGATGGCAGCCGTCTCCCTGATCGCCGTGATGATAGGCGTGACACTGGCAACAATCGTCGTCGTGATGGTGGCCGTCGCCGCGATCTTGTTCCCACCAAGTATGTTGATGTTACATGTCAAATCTGCAACATACATGGTCACCCTGCACGTGATTGTTGGTGGCGCTACACCGACAAGGATGAGTCTGATGATGACACTGATCACAAGGACAAAACTGCAAACATAGCCTCTTATGGTGTTGATACAAACTGGTACCCTGACACTGGTGCCACAGATCACATCACGGGCGAACTAAGCAAACTCTCCACGCATGAAAAGTACAAAGGACGTGATCATGTTCATACCGCCAATGGTCATGGTATGCAAATCTCTCATGTTGGTCATTCAGTTTTACACATCCCCAATAGTTCTTTGCATCTCAATAGTGTTTTATATGTTCCAAGTTCCTCTAAAAATCTGCTATCAGTTCATAAACTCACACTAGATAATGATGTGTTCATAGAGTTTCATCCGTTTTTCTTTTTGGTTAAGGATCAGGTCACAAGGAAGATTCTGTTTAAAGGTCCATGCCATGACGGTCTCTACCCACTAGTGCCTGTCTCTAGTGGGTCTTACAAGCAAGCTTTCCTCACAATAAAGCAGACTTCTTCTACATGGCATCGCCGTCTAGGACATCCATCTTCGTTTGTGGTGCAACAAGTTCTTAGGAAAAATGAACTCCCTTATTCGCCAGAAATAAATCCTTATGTTTGTGATGCCTGTCAGTTAGCTAAGAGTCATTAGTTGCCATATCCTATATCCACTAGTGTTTCCACTGTTCCTTTGGAGCAAGTGTTCTCTGATGTATGGGGTCCTGCACCTCTTTCTGTTGGCAAACATGCATATTATGTAAGCTTCATTGATGATTTTAGTAAATTTTCATGGATATACTTGCTTAAGAATCGTTCTGAGGTTTATCAAGTTTTTCTAAATTTTCAACAATTTGTTGAACGCAAGTTTGAGAGAAAAATCAAAACCATGCAAACTGATTGGGGTGGTGAATATGAAAAACTCAATAGTTTCTTTCAAAAAGTTGGCATCTCTCATCATGTTTCTTGTCCACATGCTCATCAACAAAATGGTTCAGCCGAACGCAAACATCGTCACATTGTTGAAGTCGGTTTGTCTCTTCTTGCAAATGCATCTATGCCTTTGAAATTCTGGGATGAAGCTTTTCTTACTGCCACATTCCTCATAAATTTACTCCCTAGCAAGGTTATCAAGTTTGAAACTCCGGTTGAACGTCTCCTTCATACAAAGCCCAACTATGATTCTCTTCGAGTTTTTGGCTGTGCTTGCTGGCCGAATCTTCGTCCCTATAACACACGCAAACTTGCTTTCTGCTCCACACGTTGTGTGTTCCTTGGATATAGTCCTAGGCACAAAGGTGTAAAATGTCTAGATGTCTCTACAGGACGAGTTTATGTTTCTCGAGATGTTGTCTTTGATGAAAATATCTTTCCTTTTGCTTCTCTCAATCCCAATGCTGGCAAGCGTTTGCGTGATGAAATCTTACTCCTTCCGAATAATTCATCATCAAATTTTTCTACTAATGGGGATGCTCAAACTAATGATTACATGCCTTTGCCTGTTATACCTATTGTGACTAACTCTAGCCAGGAAAACATGAATTCACATGATGCTGCTGATAGTGATTCAGAGTCTGAAAAAAACTCCACCGAAAATGATGAAGAATTGGAGCAAAACAGTCAAGAACAAGATGCTGCTGAGAGCACAGCACCCGATGTTGATCCTCAATCAGCCTCGGATCATGTGCCTGTCCCTCCTGATGTTGATTCCCCAGAAGATTCTCTTTTGGGATCTGCGCCTGTCCCTCCCGACCACGCCGGTGTGTCCTCTGCGCGCGACAGTACCTCGCGCGGGCCGCCTCCTGTGTCTCGCCCACGAGAGCCTCTCGCGTCGACTCTGGGCGGGAATCCCAGCAGTGGATCAGCTGCGGAGCTCCCTTCTGGAGCCTCCCGTGCTGCTTCTTCTACCGGTCCAGCAGGATCTTCTGTGGCTGCTCAAGCTGCAGACTTGCCTGCCTCTGGTGTTACTACACGGCTTCAAAAAGGTATATCCAAACCAAAAGAATTCAAAGATGGTACTGTTCGTTATGAAGTCAAACGTGGTACTGTGCGGTATGGTCTTCTTACTTCCGCAGGAGAGCCTCGGTCTCTCTCGGAAGCTCTTGATCATTCCCTTTGGCGTCAAGCAATGCAAGAAGAGTATGATGCTCTCATTCAGAACAAACCCTGGCACCTTGTTCCTCCTAGCTCCACTAAGAATCTCATTGACTGCAAATGGGTATATCGTATTAAGAAAAATTCTGATGGCACTATTGATAGATATAAAGCAAGGCTTGTTGCAAAAGGATTCAAACAAAGATATGGCATAGATTATGAGGATACGTTCAGTCCTGTTGTCAAAGCAGCCACTATCAGGATAGTCCTTGCAATATCTGTCTCTCGTGGTTGGAGTTTACGGCAGCTAGATGTCAAGAACGCATTTCTACACGGTGTTCTGGAAGAGGAGGTTTACATGCGACAACCCCCAGGTTTTGAAGATCCACATGCTCCTCATCATGTATGCAAACTTGACAAGGCTCTTTATGGCTTAAAACAAGCTCCTCGAGCATGGTTCTCTCGGTTGAGCACTAAACTTCATGACCTTGGATTCATATCTTCACAGGCTGACACATCTCTTTTTCTTTATCATAAATCTGGTATTACAATTTATCTTCTCATTTATGTTGATGATATTATTGTAGCCAACTCGTCAGATGCAGCTGTTGCAGCTTTGTTAAAAGATCTCAATGCTCATTTTGCCATCAAGGATCTTGGGGATTTGCACTTCTTCTTGGGTATTGAAGTCAAGAAAATGCAAGATGGTCTCATTCTTACACAAGAAAAGTATGCCATGGAATTACTGGAAAAATGTGGTATGCTTGGTTGCAAGCCTTCGCCTACACCCCTTTCGTCTACTGAGAGGTTGATGTTGACAGAGGGAGAGCCGCTTGATTCAGAAGAAAGTTCCAAATATCGTAGTATTGTGGGTACTTTACAGTACCTCACAATAACACGTCCAGACCTGTCATACTCTGTCAACAAAGTTTGCCAATATCTTCATGCACCCACAACCTCTCATTGGACAGCTGTCAAACGCATTCTACGATATGTCAGTGGCTCTATCAAACTTGGTATCACTTTTCAGAAATCTACTTCTACCTTGTTGAGTGCTTTTTCAGATGCAGATTGGGCTGGTTGCCTTGATGATCGACGTTCTACAGGAGGGTTTGCAGTTTTTGTTGGTCCTAATCTGGTTTCTTGGAATGCAAAGAAGCAAGCTACAGTCTCGAGATCGAGTACAGAAGCTGAATACAAAGCTCTTGCCAATGCTACAACTGAACTTATTTGGGTTGAAGCTCTTCTTCAAGAATTGGGAGTAAAATTACAAGAGAAGCCATGTCTATGGTGTGATAATCTAGGAGCCACCTATTTGTCAGCAAATCCAGTCTTTCATGCTCGAACGAAACACATAGAGATTGATTTTCATTTTGTTCGTGAGAGGGTAGCAAGCAAAAATTTGGAGATCAAGTTCATATCTAGCAAGGATCAAGTTGCAGATGGTTTTACAAAAGCTCTTCCTGTAGCTAGTCTTCATGAGTTTAGGCGTAATCTAAACCTTCTCCGAAGCTTAGATTAAGGGGGGGGTGTTAGACATATTGTAAACCTACACGTACAAGGTTTATGGAGTAGTACTCCAACTCCTATACGTCTTGTGTAAGGCCACCGATGGGGCTATTCCATCGCTATATAACACGTACTCGAGGCCCCCAACAGGGTCATTGCTTCTGCCAAATCAATAGAGTCCACTCGTATAAGGAAAGGTCTAATAACTTAATAAGTCCAATTGTATTAGGACAGGTCAACAATCTGCGCATCCACTATATAAGGATGTCATGTATCATCTAGGGCTGAGACAAGCAGGAACAATCAATCTAATCTATCCCTGGTTATTCTCTCTTCTCAACCTATGTGGCTATGTCTACCCAACCCCTCGCAGTGATGCCGTCTGGCTATCTTCTGCACGGTAGTTATCCCGTTGTGGATCTAAGTCCACAACATTTGACAGTTATAAATCCAGGACCCCGCATACCTCTCATCAGCCACAACCTTCTTTCCAGCAATTCTTCCTGTAGGAGCAGAGGTTAACTGCAAAATAGATAAATATTACTAAAATTTGGAACAAGAGTTAGAATCATAGAGTAACAAACAAAGAGTTGCCTTGGCAGCTTCATATACCTGGGAGGCAATATCAACACCTATCTCATCGAGCACCTAAAATATACATGGACAAGAGATAGGGTAAGTAATCTTTACCTAATAATAAAGGAAGAGTTGCTTCTCCCAAAATTTTCGTCCAACTTTCATATTACCCTTATTTTCGAGTATAATTACGGGCACTGCCACCGCTTTAGTCAAAACTGGTTCACATCAATACGAAACGTTTTTTCAGTCCCGGGCCCACCTGTGACATGAATACCTGATCCCCTGTCCCTCTCCCCTTCACCGCAAGGAGGACGCAGCGGACGGAGCACAGGTTTGTCTTGCTGGCGCATTACTCCGACCGCACCTGCCAGCCACCCACGTGCATGAAACCGGTGCTCTGCCGACCGCACGAGCAGTGCCTGCGCGAGCAGCCCTCCCCCGACCTAACGCCTTGCCATTCTGCCTGAGACAATGCGCGTGGACGCACTACAGATTGGCCACTCCGCCGCCGGTCGCCGTGCCTAACAGCGCTCATTGCCTCCCATCGGCATCGCTGCCGCTTGAGCACCGCGCCGCCGATGCTCTTCCCCGTCATCCTCTACCTTCCTTCATTTTCTCCTCCAGCCGGGGATCTCCGCTGTAGCCAGATGCAGCAGGGATTTCGTCGCTGCCGGTGGAGCACCGCGCCGCCGAGGCTCTTCCCCGTCGTCGTCTACCTTCCTACATTTTATCCTCCAGCCGGGGACTCCACCGTCACCGGCGCAGCACCAACCCCCGCCACGTGCTGGCGACCTGGCCCTCTGCTCTGGCCCTAAGCCGCCATCTTCTTTTTTGTGCGCCCATGACCTATAGTCCAAAGGATAGAAGGCCACCGCCGCTGCCTCCGGATGTGACGCTCCTCCGCCACGGCCGGATTCGTTTGCCCTGCACGAGCAGTGATGTACTCCTACGCCGCCACCTCTCCCCTCCCCAATCTCTTTGATTGCTCATGGATTGGATAGCTGGATGTTGCTGTTTTATTTTTGTTTTCATGGATGGATCATTGATTTCTTGCTTTTTCATTTTTCGTGGATGGGGAATGGGATTTGGATCGGTGGGCATGGCACCGGGATGGGTTCATGGACAGGAGACTATTTCTACGGATGGGGATCGAGGTGGGATGGTATTTGTATCAGATCTGGGTGTGTTGTTCGTGGTCTGATCCGATTTTTATGTACACGAGTCCATTGAGAGCTTAGATGCTGCTAGCTGCAGGTAGAGTTTTGGCCATTGGAACAAGATTGATCTATGAATTCGATTGTACTATTGGGTTGTGTGCTAGCGTTGGCTAGCTACCGATATTGTCAGTTTGTCACCATGGCCGATTAAATTCTTTGGAAAGGATGAAATTCCAATTTGATTATTAGAAAGTGATCAATTTACACGAAATATGTATTGACTCTTGGATTACTACCTGACTATCATGTAAATGAGCCTGCTTAGTGTCTTTCTGTTCCTATAATTGGATCACCAATCTTTTCTTTTTCTAATATCTCACTGTATCTCCACTAGAGATCGAGTAGTGACAGTGGAATAACTTTCTGAATATGTTTGTATATTTCATAAGATATAAGATAAGATTGCATCTTTGAACCCAATTGAAATATCGAATTTTGTATGTTCTGACAAACTTTACAATAGAAATATAATATTTACTATTGATTCCGGAGAAAGAGTGCGAGCAAAATTTATTGAATGTATTACAAATTCCTCACCTCTGTGACCCGTCACCGTCACCAATGCATGAGGAGTCGGAGTCGGACTAATACATTCTCTGTGTCTAAAAAGAACTTCTCGTTTTTTTTCCCGTTGCAACGCACGGACATATGTGCTAGTAATTAAAAAAGGGTAAAATATTTCAAAAGATCTACCAATTTAGGGTGGGGTTAGATATCGGAAACAACCTGGTTAGCAAGCTCCTCAGTCTCTTCCTCAGCCTGGTCATCGTCTAAGACGTTGTCAATGGAGTCAGACATCATCTCGTTCTCCATAAATAATAAGCATAGTCAGTGCATAGTGGCACACTTCATCACAATCTAACACACAGGCACACATCACATGCATGTGAGCTTTCCAGGAAAACAATATAAGTTCTTGTATTACTGGAAGTGATCATTCTAATGGCCATAAGTAGCATACCGTCATATCCATTTGTGCTGACTGTTTTTGGAATTCTTGCATCACCTTCATCTGCTTGGCAGGATCCATTTGCTGCAATACAAATGCAACAATCCATCTTCTTGGCACCCTCAGTATGACATTCAAATTTCGAACACGCAGAAGAAGTTACTACTTTTCGTGGTGGGTTGCACGGCATATCCATCAGAGATGGACAAGATTGTGGGGCAGGTGACGATGGATGCTCGCGCGGGATTGGGCAACAAGCACGCAAACACACGCTAGTTACCTAGGTTCAGGGCCCTCCTTGAGGAGGTAACACCCCTACGTCCTGCTCTTCTTGTTCTTATTGCTTGATCACAGAATCGGGCTACAAAGGTGCTCCTTGAGCTGTTTCAGGTGGCAGCCGGCTGGAGATCCTAGCCGGCTGGAGGTTGAAGATGATACTACGTGGTGCTCCGGTTGTTTTTGTGCATGTCTCATGCCTCGCGCAGGAGGCTCTAGCCCGCTTTATATAGGCAGCGGGCTAGGGTTTTGGGTTACAAGGAAGTTACAAGTTTGCCCCTATGACATCACTACTTCTTGAGCCGGCTGGAGCTTGTTGTCATGATTCGGTACAGGAGATGCCCGACAAGGGGTACTGTTCACTCAGAGCGGTTATACGGATCGGGCCCACTCGTACGGAGCTGTCGGGTGGTGCGTCCGGCTTCAGCCCAGCCGGACGTCCGCATCCGGGTGGACGCAGACGGCTTGCTTCATCCGGCGAGTTTCAGGCGGCACTGCGCAGCCGGCACTTGTTCAGCCGGCCTGCGGAGAGTTGAAGAAATAGGCTTCTTTGGGATATCCGGGGTTCATATCCCCGACACTAGCCCCCGAGATCGTGGAGTCTTGCTAGCTCGTTGGGAAGACTTCTCGATCTTCTCCTCTGTCTTGAACGTTGCGGTTGAAATGTCGTGATTGAAGTCGGCGCCGGCTGGAACCGAAGCCAGGTGGAGCTGAAGCTGGCTCGTGGGGAATGCCCCTCGGGCACTCCTGTCCTTGGTTGTGTGCCGTCGAAGTTGTCGTTGACTAGTCTGGCTTCGTGGTGCAGGATCCATAGGTCTTTGCGGTCCGGAACGGCCGGCTCGAAGGCTCGGGTCGTGGCTTACGTCAGCCACGACCTGCCGCCTTGGGGAGCCGTTGGTGTTCTGCCCGAGGCCTGGCGCACGTCGCCTCGGCTTCGCCGGGCAGGATTCTCTGTGGCAACGGTTCGCTCGTGGGATCATCTGCGGAAAGTGCGGCACGTTGGCCTGCCACGCGGCGCGATGGGCGGGACGGTTCCGCCTGCCTCGCCTTTAAAGTGGAAAAAAGGAGGGACGGCCGGGGTTACCGTTCCCCAGTCTCGCTTCGTCTTCTTCGTCGATTCTTGTGCTCCCTAGTTCTCGCCCATTCTCTCTTTCGCTCTTGCCGCCCTTGCATTCGCCTCTCTCACCACGGGAAACCAATCTTCCATGGCGAGCTCGGGCGCGTGGATGGGCTCCACTGTGGACGACGCATTTCTCTGGGAGCTCCGTCGGAGGAAGTTCTTGGGGATGACGGGCGACGTGGGAGCCCGCGCTCCCCTGAAGGGGAAGTTTCTCCGGCGCCCAAGAGGGGCGAGGTCGTTGTGTTTTCCGCGCATTTGGAGCGGGGATTGGGGCTCCCGGTGAGCTCCTTCTTCGCAGAATTTCTGCGCTTCTACGGGCTGCAGCCCCATCATCTGGGGGCAAATTGCATCACCCAGCTGTCCTGCTTCGTCATGCTATGCGAGGCGTATTTGGGCATCTGGCCCAGTATGGAGATTTTCGGCATGTTCTTCTTCCTGCGGTCTCAGACGACCGCCGGGCAGCAGCGCGACTGTGGCAGCGTCTCCATTAGCACGAAGAATACGCCGCTGCCCAAGATCAACCTGCCTGATTCCATCAAGAAGTGGCAAAGCACCTACTTCTACGTCCGGAATCTTACTGACGCCGACCGGATCGGCCTTCCGGCCTTCTCCAACTCGTTGCCGGCGTCCAAGTCCTGGCTCCGGAAGCCGCCTGTGGATGGGGCTCTTGAGAATGTCTTGTTCAGCCGGCTGAAGGTATTGGTGGCGGCCGGCCTGACGTCCAGGGACCTGACCCTGGCGTGGCTGTCGAGGCGGATATACCCGCTGCAGGCACGTCCGCACAAGACGTGCTTCTACTCGGGTATCCGGGATCCCAGTCGGGTCTGCTTGGAGTTGCCGAAGCAGAAGATCCTTCGTAAGTGGGCTTCCCGTCTCATCACCGACAGGATCGAGGAGGACTAGGATTTCGGGTTCGAGCCATTCACCCGTTATGAACGTGCCCCTGAGGTTAGTCCTTGCTCTCTTGTCCGTCTTCAATTCCTTCGTCCGGCTGCTGCTTAACCCAGTCGGCCTGTTGTGCAGCTTTGCGAGCTTCATAGGGTTGAGGATTTCGAAGTCGTCTTCGAGCCCGACGTCAGTGGTCCTTTCTCCAAGGCACTGATGGCCTTGATGGAGGAGGATTCCGCCGACGCACAGGCGGGGGGAGACACAGACGCCGCCGCTGAAGATGAATCGGGCGGCGGCGCCCGCGCCGGCCCGGATGGGCGCGGTGACACCACCGAGTCGTCCGGTGGGGGCGCCGATGTTGGTGAAGAGGGCGGAGGTGATGACGATGCCACCCGCACCGCAACGAGCCCTGTCCCCTCTGCCGGCTCCGACCCCGATTCGACAGCCGAACGGGACGAGGACCTCGAGCGCGACGTCCCGCCTCCAGTTTCGCCGCCTCGCGGTAAGTCTCCTGAGCCCGACGTCGCCGGGCAAACCGACGATGTCGTGCGCGTGGTAGTAGATCTTTCCAGTGGTTCCGAGCCGGACTCAGAGGGTTCCTCTTCCGTGCCAGCCTCCAAGCCGGCGCCGTCCTCCCGCAGGACCAAGGAGTTGGAGGCGGCGGCGCGGAAGAAGAAAGCCATTCTTCCCCGATAGGTCCTGAAGGAGAGGCGGTCGAAGTCGGCCGCCGATGTTGATGCAAGCACCGTGCCCCACAAGCGGAGGGGCACATTCGAGAAGCGGGGCGTGCTGCCCGCCAAAAAGTTGGCTTCTTCGTCGTCCCGGCCCACTACGGCCGGCTTGATGCCCGCCGGGAAACCTTCGGCGGAGGCCCAGGCGGACGCGATCGTGGCCGATATCAGGGCCGAAGTCGACGCCAGGCTGGCGGAGAAGGCGGATGTCCCAGCTGGTGGGGCCAACAATGAGGTGATTGGTCGTGCTTCCGGTGGTGATTTCATTTATGATTTGAATCCGGGTGATTTGGAGGAGTTTTATGCTCAGATGACGCAGGCGTTTTTGGCCTTGGAAACGTCTGACGCCGGTCCGACTGTGGAGCAGTTGATGACCTCGCAGGAGGACGGGGGGAAGGCGAAGGCGGCAGACATGGAGAGGGCGGACCCTGCCGCCGGCAGGACCAGCATCCAGGTGGTTAATCCTACTCTTGCTGTTGATTGTGATTATGACTTGGGCATTGAAGACATGGAAAAAGCTATTTACGCGGAGCTAACGTAGGCGGATTTGATCCGGGCGGAGTTGGACGCCAAGGCGGCCGCGAGGCAGCTGACCGCTGCCAGGGCGGCTGAGGAGAAGGCGGGAGCGGGCACAGACGCCGGCAAAACCGCGGAGGCCGGTGCAGAGGTTGAAGTAGTACCGGCCCGGGCGGAACGGCCGGTTGACGACCCTGCCGTTACAGCGGAGGGCGGGGAGGTGCCCTCCGGAGGCGTGAAGCGCCTGTCCGACGACGCGCCGGCTCCCCCGCCGAAGCGCTTGAAGAGGAGGACACCCAGGGCTCTGGGCTCATGCGACGGGTAAGTCCTTGTCTTGTGGTAGAAATCTTGCAGCTTGTACTTGGTGGTGACGCTTTCTTCGTTTTGTAGAGCGCCGCTTCCAATAGTGGAGACGGCGTCCGTCGCGGTGGTGGAGTCGGCCTTGGTGCTTGCCACCGAGACCCCTGTGGCGCAGGCGGCTGATCCGCCTCCAGAGGCGGCGATGGCGACAGCGGATGTGGGAGTGGTCGGCCCGGTGTCGGCAATTGTCGTTCCCCCCGCGGTTGACTCCAACCCTCTAGTTTCGGCAGGTGACGCTGAGGCGTCGGTGGACTCCTTCCAGATAGTTCTCCGGCCCGGCTCCGGGGTCGGAGACCTCGCCTTCCCCACTCCTTCCTCGTCGGTGGCCGAGACAGCCAAGGACAAGGCCATTGCGGGGGCGACGGCTTCACTCCCTGGTCCTCGCCAGTCGATCTTGGTGACTTCTCCGCCATATTCTGGTCCAGTGCCGGCCCGGCCCGACGCATCGGGGAGGATTCCCCTCGCCGCGCTGGCGGAGCAGACGGCCAAGGAGAATTTGGCCAACATAACGTTGCTCTGCTCCTCCATAGAGCAGGGTTTTGCCGAGGCGGCCAAGGAGACGACTCTGCTCAGGCGAGAGCTTGAGGCGGCCAAAGGTCTGGCTTTCTTTCTTGCTCGCATTCTCTGTCTTGTCGTTCTGCATTTTTTCTTGTATGTCTTGGTTTGATGATGATCGGATCTCCATAGGCGACACCGCCTCCCGCGCCGGCTTGGAGAAGCAGGTGAAGGAGAAGGACGCCGCCCTGGTCTCGGCCAAGGCCGATCTCCAGGCGGCGGAAAAGACGTCGGAGGAGCGCCGCCTCGAAATCGTCCGGCTGGGCGAGGAAGTGGCGAAACTGCAGGAGGCTGAGCGGCGGAAACAGGGCGAGATTGAGTCACTCCGCGAGAATGCGGTCGAGCTGAGGATTCTGCTGAAGGATTCCGTCGAGGCCAACGACCAGATCGTCCAAGCGGCCAAGGCGCGTGAGCTTGAGCATGAGCGGCTGGTGGGCGGCCTGGTCAAGGAGGTTGAACGCGTGAACGAACTGATCCTCGGTAAGTGAGGTCTCCTTCTCCTTGACTTCTTGTTCGGGGTCTTCTACTCGGCCTCACCGGTTTGGAATGCAGGCCTTTATCCCGAGGTAGACGCGCAAATCCAGAGAGATGCTGCCTCGGCTCATTCCCGACCGGAGTCCTCTGGCGCTGCTGCTGGGTCTGCTCCGACTGCCGTCTCCCGTCTTCTCCGATTCGGCCAGGAGTTCAATCGGTTGAAAGAAGCAGCTGGCGGCGTGCTTGAGAACCTGTGGCCAGATGCTCCCCTGCCCACTGCCCTCCACGACTTGTCCGCCCGGCTTGAAGGGGCGCCAGCTGGCATCAACGAGCAGGTGGAGATGGCAGCGCGCGGAGGCACCGACATGGCACTGGCCGTGGTGAAGTCATGGTACCCGGGCGTGCAGATGAGCAGGCTAGTGGATGGATTTCGCACGGGAACGTCCCTCGCGGATTTGCGTCCGGAGATCGTCATGGCCTCAGGGCGGATTGCCGAGGCGGTGGACTTGACGAAGTTGGTGCCTGCTGACCCGTCTCGGCGCCACGGCCGGTTGAGGACACTGGAGCCGGCGACGCTGCTGCTGCTACTGACGCCGCTACCATCTGACTTGTTTGCTCCCCCGGAATGCCGGGTGTAATTGTTGAACTTGCTGTATTCTGTACTGATGATTGTCTTTTGTCATACTGCTTGCTGTCTTCAGATGTTATTGTTCTTGTGATTGTTGGGCCATTGTGCTTGTTTTGGTGATGATAGTCACCATGCCTAGCCCCCGAATTTTGGGCCGGTTTGAGCATCGATCCGGGTCGAAATTTCACGCTCTTTATTTGTCTTGCGTTTTTCTTCCATCGTCGTGATGTCATGCAGCCCCCGAGTCCATGACTTGGGGTGATGTAGTTTTGCGTCCGGGTCTGCGGGGTCGGCTTGCCGACTGCGCAGCCCCCGGGTATTTTTTGCCGGCTGACGGCTTGGCAGCCCCCGAGTCCGTGACTCGGGGTGATATAGAGTTATACGTCCGGGTCTGCGGAACCGGCTTGCCGGCTGCGCAGCCCCCGGGAATTTTATGCCGGCTAACGGCTTGGCAGCCCCCGAGTCCGTGACTCGGGGTGATATAGATATGCGTCCGGGTCTGCGGAACCGGCTTGGCGGGTGCGCAGACTCCGGGAATTTTATGCCGGCTAACGGCTTGGCAGCCCCCGAGTCCGTGACTCGGGGTGTTATGGATATACGTCCGGGTCTGCGGAACCGGCTTGCCGGCTGCGCAGCCCCCGGGAATTTTATGCCGGCTAACGGCTTGGCAGCCCCCGAGTCCGTGACTCGGGGTGTTATAGATATACGTCCGGGTCTGCGGAACCGGCTTGCCGGCTGCGCAGCCCCCGGGAATTTTATGCCGGCTAACGGCTTGGCAGCCCCCGAGTCCGTGACTCGGGGTGTTATAGATATACGTCCGGGTCTGCGGAACCGGCTTGCCGGCTGCGCAGCCCCCGGGAATTTTATGCCGGCTAACGGCTTGGCAGCCCCCGAGTCCGTGACTCGGGGTGTTATAGATATGCGTCCGGGTCTGCGGGGTCGGCTTGCCGGCTGCGCAGCCCCCGGGTATTTTATGCCGGCTAACAGCTTGGCAGCCCTCGGGATTTTTATGCTGGCTGACGGCTTGGCAGCCCCCGAGTCCGTGACTCGGGGTGATATAGATATGCGTCCGGGTCTGCGGAACCGGCTTGGCGGGTGCGCAGACTCCGGGAATTTTATGCCGGCTAACGGCTTGGCAGCCCCCGAGTCCGTGACTCGGGGTGATTGAATGCGTCCGGGTCTGGGAAGCCGTCTTGGCGGGTGCGCAGACTCCGGGTATAGGTTATGCCGACTTGGGCTTGCTTCCTTGACTTCTGTGCGTGGACCCGGCTGCAGTTACTGAAAAGTTCCATCATCTAAGTTTCATTTCCACGTGTAGACCATGGGATCGTGGGATGACGGTTGGGTTTCCCACGTTGTACCCTGCTTCTGCTATAAAGCTTGGCAGTTTTCTTCCTTCTTCCTCACTTGCGCTTCCTTGCTCCCCCTTCGCCTTCTTCCTCTTGTTCCTTCGCAGCTCCGCCATGGTGTAGTCCGAGCCTATGGACGTTGCTCCCGAGGAGACCGCCGCTACGCCTCTGGCGAAACGTCCTCGCGGCCGTCCTCCTAAGAAAGGCGGACGAGGACGGGGAAAGGCAGTCGCCGCCGCTGCTACCGGTGTTAGAGTATATATGTATTTTGTATTTTCCCCACCTGTTAGGGGGCTTTCTGTATATTTACCTGTACCTGTACTATATACATTGTGGCCTTTGGCCCCTGGGAATACAACTTGTGCTATTTCCCTAACATGGTATCAGAGCAAAATTGATCTCTCGCAGCCGCCGCCGCCGCCGCACGTCCCGGCATCCTGCCGCCGCGCCCGGCCGCCGCCGCTGCCTCTCCCTTGCCGGCTCCCTCGCCGGCCTCCACCCGTTGCTGCCCGCTTCCCGTTGCTGCCCGCTTCAGGTTCTCGTCGCTGCCCTTCGCTCCGTCGCGCTTCCCCGTCGCCGCCCGGCCTCGCCCGTCGTCGCTCGGCTTCGCCCCGTCGCCGCCCGGCCTCGCCCGTCGCCGCTCGGCCTCTCCACCGCCGCCTCTCCACCGCCGCCTCTCCACCGCCGCCTCTCCACCGCCCCCGCCGAGTCCGTCCGCTCGCTCGCGCCGTCGCGGCCTCTCCACCGCCGCCTCTCCACCGCCCTGCCAAGCTCCGCCCGCCCGCTCGGCCTCCTCCGCCGCCCGCTCTGGTCTCCTCCTCCGGCCCGGCCGCGGCCCTCTCCGACCGCCTCTGCACGTCACGCCGCCGGCCTCCCATCTCGTCCCCGCCGGCCTCCTCCCATCTCGTCCCCGACACGCGTGCGTCGGCTCGATCTATTTTCGTGGCCGGCTCGATCTGGTTCCCGCGGCTCGGCTCGGCTCCCGCGGCTCGGCTCGGCTTCGCCGGCTCGGCTCGGTCCGCCGGCTCGGTTCTGGTTCGTTTCTGATTTATCTGTTTTGTGATAAAAAAAAAAACAGGTACAATGTCTTCCTCGTCGGGCTATGTTGCGATCCCTCGCTGCCCGGTGATTTTTGATGGCGCGAATTACCCTGATTTCGCTGCCTTCATGCGCGTCCACATGCGCGGTCTTCGTCTTTGGGGTGTGCTTTCTGGCGAGGTCTCCTGTCCGCCGCGCCCCGTTGCTCCTCTGGCACCCATTGCGCCGCCGCCTGTTGCCCTTGCTTCCGATGCTACTCAGGAGGCTAAGGATGCAGCACAGAGTGCTTATGACACTGCTCTAGCTGATTATAAAGGGAAGGTCGAGGAGCATTCTACTGCTGTTGCGACGTATCGGCTGGATCTGTCTGACTTTGCTCAGTGGATAGATGAGGATGCTCGTGCTGCTGCTGTTCTCACTTCCAGTGTTCTGCCTCAGTATGCTGCTGAGTTCATGGGTCTTCCCACTGCTGCTGCTCAGTGGACTTTTCTTCGTCTCGAGCGTCTTTCTGGTACCTCTCCAGACTACTCGGCCCTTCGCTTATTTGGTTGCGCTTGCTATGTTCTTCTTCCTCCTCGCGAACGCACCAAACTGACCGCTCAGTCTGTTGAGTGTGTTTTTCTTGGATACAGTGATGAGCATAAGGGCTACCGCTGTTGGGACCCTGTTGGTCGTCGGATGCGCATCTCCCGTGATGTCACGTTTGATGAGACGCGCTCCTTCTATCCTCGCCACACCTCTGGCACTTACCCGGTGGATGATATCTCTTTTCTCCTTTTTCCTGATTCACCTCCTGCTGTCTCTTCTCCACCTCCTAGTTCTTGTGCGCCTCCTCCATCTTCGGCGCCATCCTCTTCTCCGCCTAGTACTCCTCGTTCTCCGGCTTTGGCTCCTCCTTCTCCTATTCCTTCTTCCTCTTCTTCTGATGAGTCGTCTTCCGCCGATGAGTCTTCCCATTCACGGCCTGTTCGTCAGCGTCGTCCTCCTGACCGTTATTCTCCTAGTAAGTATGGTCTTTCTGTTCTCTCCGAGCCGACTTCTTATCGGGATGCTGAGCGTCATCCTGAATGGCAGCTTGCCATGGCTGAGGAGATCGCCGCGCTTGAGCGTACTGGCACCTGGGATCTTGTTTCTCCCCCTTCTGGTGTTCGTCCTATCACGTGTAAGTGGGTCTATAAAATTAAGACCCGCTCTGATGGATCTCTCGAGCGCTATAAAGCGCGTCTTGTGGCTCGTGGCTTTCAGCAGGAGCACGGCCGTGACTATGACGAGACTTTTGCCCCTGTGGCTCATATGACCACTGTTCGTACTCTTCTTGCTGTTGCTTCTGTTCGCCGCTGGTCTGTGTCCCAGCTTGATGTTCAGAATGCTTTTCTTAATGGCGAGTTGAGTGAGGAGGTTTATATGCAGCCTCCTCCTGGGTATTCTGTTCCTGATGGGATGGTTTGTCGTCTTCGACGATCTCTATATGGCCTTAAACAGGCCCCTCGTGCCTGGTTTGAGCGCTTCTCCTCAGTGGTTATCGCCGCAGGCTTCTCTCCCAGTGCTCATGATCCTGCACTATTTGTCTACACCTCTCCTCGGTGTCGGACCTTGCTGCTTCTCTATGTTGATGACATGATCATCACTGGTGATGACCCTGAGCACATTGCCTTTGTTAAGGCTCGTCTACGTGAGCAGTTTCTCATGTCTGATCTCGGTCCTCTTCGCTACTTTCTTGGGATTGAGGTTTCTTCTACAGCCGATGGCTTCTTTATCTCCCAGGAAAAGTATATTCAGGATCTTCTTTCTCGGGCTGATCTTAGTGATGACCGTACTGTTGAGACTCCTATGGAGCTTAATGTTAAGCTTCGTCCTACTGATGGTGATCCTCTTTCTGATCCCACACGTTATCGTCATCTTGTTGGGAGTCTTGTTTACCTTGCTGTCACTCGCCCGGATATCTCTTATCCTGTTCATATTCTGAGTCAGTTTGTCTCAGCTCCTACCACCGTTCACTATAGTCATCTCCTCCGTGTTCTTCGTTATCTTCGTGGCACGATTACTCGTCGTCTTTTCTTCCCTAGTTCCAGCTCTCTCCAGCTCCAGTGTTACTCGGATGCTACGTGGGCGAGTGATCCTACAGATCGTCGTTCACTTTCTGCTTACTGTGTGTTTCTTGGTGGTTCGCTTGTTGCTTGGAAGACGAAGAAACAGGTAGCGGTTTCCCGTTCGAGTGTTGAGGCTGAGCTGCGGGCTATGGCTTCGTTGATTGCTGAGGTGACCTGGTTACGGTGGTTGCTTGCAGATTTTGGGGTCTCTGTTACGACACCCACTCCTCTTTTGTGTGACAGTACAGGTGCTATCAGTATTGCACGTGATCCGGTCAACCATGAGCTGACCAAGCATATTGGTGTTGATGCTTTTTATACACGTGCTCAGGTACAGGATCAGGTTGTTGCGCTTCATTACGTGCCTTCAGATTTGCAGTTGGCGGATTTCTTTACAAAGGCACAGACCCGAGCGCAGCATGACTTTTTACTCTCCAAACTCAGTGTTGTGGATCCACCATGAGTTTGAGGGGGGGTGTTAGAGTATATATGTATATTGTATTTTCCCCACCTGTTAGGGGGCTTTCTGTATATTTACCTGTACCTGTACTATATACATTGTGGCCTTTGGCCCCTGGGAATACAACTTGTGCTATTTCCCTAACAACCGGTAGCAGCGCTGGCCGCGGCAAGGGCTGCGGCCGCACTGGCTCGAAGAAGGCGGGTGCCGCCGGTGGCGGCGTTGGCGGTGGCATTGGCCGCGGCAAGAATCTCCTTGTTCTTCATGACTCCTCAAGCGAGGAGGAGGCCGCTCCTGTTCTTCCTCCTCCGGGTTTTGATCCGATTCCTAAGTATGCTCCTACTGCTGCTGACAGCGAGGAAGACAACACGGATTTGTCTTCTGCCTCTTCTGATTCCCTTGAGAATCCCTGGCGCCTGGGTTGGGATGTGTTCCCCATCGAAGAGTTCCTCATGATCCTGCACCCGCCGGTTATTGGGCCGGTGCAGAGGCTTCCTGATGCCTTCGCCGACGCGCTGCCGGGCATTGGCCACTTCATGTTCAAGCTCTTCCGTGAGGGTGCCACCCAGGGCCCCTGGAGTGTAACTGTGCGATTCACCTCCCAGGTGGAGGGTGATGATGTTGTCAACAAGGTGGAGTTCGTCAGGGGGTGGGACGAGTTTGCCGACTTCTACGAGCTCGAAGCTGGCTTCATCCTCTGCTTCCGTCTTCGGCGTGACAGAGGCATCTTCTACGTGAAGGTGTTTGACGGCACCCTCTGCCTCAAGCCCTGGGTTGGCAAGAAGAAAGGTGGAGCCGGGAAGCCGACGGGTGCCGCCTAGGGAGCTCTTTGCCGGCTTGGCCTTGTAGTTGCGCGGGGAGAGTCCGCCTGTGGGCTTCCCTCTTTTGTTTTGTTGTTCACCTTCCGTCTGTAAGGCCTTACCCTTGATGTTTAATGTTACTTGCTTTTGTACCTATACTTGTTTACTTGCACGCAGTTTTAATTTCCTGACCGTCGTGCTTGTGTCCGGCTTGGGCTCTCGAAGCCGGTTGGCAGCATTTTCGTGCGTGAAATGAAACGACGAAGTGGTTAGCCTGTTCTTTTAATCATGGAGAGCATTTTTACTTTGCTTAACTTAATTTCGCACTCGCCTGTGGCCTCTCCCGACGTCGTTCGTGTGCACTTCACCGTCCAGCGGGATCATGCACACTACTACAACGCTAGGATCCGGTTTGTTGGGCCAGAGTTTTCTCAGCCGGCAATGATTTCTGTTTCTTACGTCTTTCGCATACAGTCGGCCTCCAGCTTATTCTCTTGCCGGCCTTAACCGGATCCGAAGAGTTAGCCGTTTAGCGTTGTGTAGTTAATCGTCCGTAATAGGAGAAGCGGTTGCCGACTGCCGGCTTGGCCGAGTTTATAGAAGATCGTTATTCCAGCCGGCAATACTTCCCTTTATGCGTTTTTCACGTTGTTGGCCCCCTCCAGCTTATTCTCTTGCCAGCCTTAACCGGATTCGAAGAGTTAGCCGTTTAGGGGTTAGTCACGCTACACGGCCGCTAAAGGCAAGCTTGCCGGCTGCCGGAAGAACCGGAAAGGAAATGCAGAAAAAGTTGCGAAAAATTGCTCATGTGCTCATCATTCTCGTTTCTTTATTGATAGCATAGGTGATACATACATGGTTCTTTCTCAGGTGTAGAATCGACGCAAGAGTGACGCGTTTCATGGCCTTTCCGTTTCATCACCTTCCTTGTCCATCGTGTCCTTCTTGTGCTCGCGGGCGTCGATCAAGTAGTATGCGTCGTTGATGAGCGCTTTGCTTACGATGAATGGTCCCTCCCAGGGTGATGAGAGCTTGTGCATGTTCTTTGTGTCTTGGATCAGTCGTAGCACGAGGTCGCCTTCTCGAAAGCGGACAGGCCTGACCTGCCGGCTATGGTAGTTGCACAGCTTTTGCTGATACATCGCCGACCTCGACTCGGCAAGCTGGCGCGCTTCCTCGAGCAGGTCCATTCCATCTTCGTAGGCTTGCTTAGCTTCTGCTTCTGTGTACAGCACGATTCGGGGTGCATCATGCTCGATGTCAGTTGGCATGACGGCTTCAGCCCCGTGGACGAGGAAGAAGGGGGTGAAGCCGGTTGAGCGATTGGGGGTTGTCCTTAGGCTCCAGAGGACGGAAGGTAGCTCTTCTTCCCACGCGCCGGCTGCTCGTTCGAGTGGTTCGAGCAACCGAGGTTTGATGCCGGATACGATGAGGCCGTTTGCCCGCTCGACCTGCCCATTTGACTGCGGGTGCACGACGGAGGCCACGTCGAGCCGGATGTCGGTCCTGCCGCCGAACTTGGCGAATTCTCCCTTGACGAAGTTCGACCCGTTATCCGTGATGATGCTGTTGGGGTAGCCGAAGCGGTAGATGATGCTTTTGAAGAACTTGACTGTTGTTGGTCCGTCCAGCTTCTTGATCGGTTTGGCTTCGATCCACTTCGTGAATTTGTCGACTGCTACCAGCAGGTGTGTCATGCCTCCACTGGATCTTCTCAACGGGCCTACCATGTCGAGTCCCCAGACGGCAAACGGCCAGGTGATAGGAATTGTCTTGAGTGCTGAAGCCGGCGTGTGCTTCTGCGTTGTGAATCGTTGGCAGCCGTTGCAGAGCCGGACCAGCTGGTTCGCATCAGCCAGCGCAGTCGGCTAGTAGAACCCGTGCCTGAACGCCTTAGCCACAATTGCTCTCGAGGACGCGTGATGACTGCATTCACCTTGATGAATTTCTTTGAGTATCTTGGTCCCTTCTTCTTGGCTAACACAGCGCTGGAATATCCCAGAGACACTGCGCTTGTACAACTCGTTGTTGATGATGGTGTAAGCACTTGCTCGGCGTTTGATTTGCTTGGCGATGAGCTCGTCTGCCGGAAGCTTGTCGTTGGCGAGGTAAGCGAGGAAGGGTTGGGTCCATGGCGGAGCCTCTTCGATGACGAGGACCTCGACAGTTTCCGGCTCGCCTGGAGCCGGCCCAGCCGACTCCACGCCAGGCGGCATCCGGATGGAGTCGGAGCCGGGACACGGCGTGATGGATGGCTTGTACAGCTTCTCAAGGGCGACGCCGGGTGGGATTTCCTCGCGAAGAGAACCAATGTTCGCTAAAGTGTCGGCTGCGTCGTTGTTGGAGCGGTGTATGTGGTGGAATTCACATCCGTCGAAGCACCCCGCGAGTTGCTGGACGAAGAAGCGGTAGGCGGCCATATTGGGGTCCTTGGCGTCCCAATGACCAGTGGTCTGCTGGACCACCAGGTCGGAGTCGCCGTAGCAGAGGATTTGCTTGATGTTCATGGCCTTGGCGAGCTTGAGGCCGTGTGCGAGAGCTTCATATTCGGCTACATTGTTGGACGCCGTGAAGTGGATTTGTAGCACGTATTCGAGTCGGCCCCCCTTGGGTGAGGTGAGGACGACTCCGGCGCCGAGTCCCCAGTATCTTTTGGAACCATCGAAGTGCATGAGCCAGTGCTCGCCGGAGTCGGGTGGCGGTGGTGTGTGGTCCGTCTCCGTCCAGTCGGCTAGAAAGTCAGCCAGTGTAACGCCCCGACCCCGGAATTATACAGAGAGGCTATGTAAGCAACACAACCATCAATGTATAAAACAAAGATCGAGACTTGTGGAACAGAACTGGCACAAAGCATGACTCTACGACACAAAACATTTATATAGCAACTCATATAACGAGAAGAATACAAATATTACAAAGCAAAAGGATCACAGATCCTACAATTCAACAAGCGGAAGCGAAGTAGCGTTGTCTAATACAACAAGAAGCAAATTATGGCCTAAGAGGCCTACAGATAAACATCACCCAAGCCAGCTTGTTCCACGGTCCCAAGCTGCCACCTGGGAACCCCAGACTAGTAGTCGACGTCAACGAAGAACCCACCTAACTGCTCGGTGTCGTCCTCCTCTGAAATACAAATACATAGAGGCAGCAAAGAGAGACTGAGTACGATGTACTCGCAAGTTTAGTAGGGCGATATAGGCCCAATGACTGACGGAGGCTCTAAAGCTGTATAATGTAGTTCTTTTGCATAAAGCTAAATTTCATAAACCAAAACGTGAAAGACACCTGGCATTCGTCTACTCAGAATATTTTTATAAAAGGAGATAAGAGAGTAACATTTTCATCATTGGTTCTCATCGAACCCTTTTGTCACCAACAACACTCATCTCCACCAAGGCACCCCCTCGAATCACCCTCGAGGAAGTGAACCTTTATCACACGTTGATTATGCAACCTTTAGCTGCCATATCAATTAGGTTAAGATTCTCTATGGTCTTATCGTCTATTCCCAAGTTGTCCATAACCGTGGACACGGCTTTTCAAAAAGATTAACCCTGCAGGGGTGTACTAATTTACCCATTGGTACCGTCCGGCTCACCTGAGTGGCCCTCTTCCGGGGAAGGCCGGCAAGCGGGCGCGGTTAGACCTTTACAATGCATGAGGCTTACTCAAGGACCATCAGTGGCGGGAGGACAGGTTCAGCGCTCCCAGCGCCCTGCCCCACCGTCACGTCCTAAACATCACCATCCTCGTTCCTTTTCCACTCACACCACCCACGCGCAAATGGAAATAGCAAACTAGAGGACCCTTGACAAGCCCCTCACAAATTATTCGGTCGGTAAGGCGCCCATACACCCACCAATGGCAGCACGCTAGTCTTGGTTCAAGAGGTAAAGAACTCGCACCTAGGGGCTAGAGTGAGGCAAAACACCATCCCCGATGGCAACTCACCCCAACCATCTTAGCATTTTAATTAAGCATCTCCGTTATCCACCATGCCCGAATCATTCCATCATCATTAATAATTTCTGGAATTAACAACGGACATAAAGCATTTACTTAAGCATGGCTAAGCATAGCTAAGCATATGAATACAAATAATTCTATCCTTATCTCGGCCAACACTTCAACCCTAGGTTTCATAGGTAGGGATACATGTGATTGGCTTGGGGAGAACATGCATTCATAGGATATTCTAATATTTACCAAAAGACATTTGAACCGCATGCAATATTATGGTGGATAAAATAATTTGATAAAATCATAGGATGCTAGATGCCAAGAAGGTTAGGTTATCTCTTGCCTTGCTGCCCGGTAGTGAAGCACTGATCGTCGGGGTAGTTAGAGAGGCCCTCGACTCCGGAATCTATCGATACCCAAAAGAAATACAAAGCACACATAAATCACACGAACTCAAAATGCAATGCTCAATCACATGATGACATGTCCAATTAATGCAACCATATTATTATATAAATTAAAAGCAAATTTAAACGAGGGGCCAAATAATTTGTGCAATTATTTGGAACCAACCCCATATTTATCTTAGTGACCACATTCTTCAAAAATTATCAAATTATTATGGAAGTGGCTCAAGAATGCATGAACATGGCAATAAAGGGTAGGGTTCGTCATTCCGATCATTTTGTTACTTTATTTGTAATTTTCGGAGCACCGATGAATAAATAGCAATTTAAATAAGTAACGAGAATTTATTCTTTTAACCCAATTATGGATAACATCAAATAAATATTTGTGATCATGATATGATAAGTGCATGGTTTGATGGCATTTCGCATGTTGATCACATTGATATTTTATTTGTAATTTTTGGATTAAATTTGAATAGGTTATGAATTTCTCAAATTAGGCATCAAGTTTACCCTTTTAGGGTTTCCTAATTATGGGGAAATTATTTTGCTCAAGAGGACATGATAAAGTTACCAACTGATAGGTTTTGTTTTGCTGAGCAATTTGATATTTAGTTTGCAATTTTTGAAGTAATATACAAAAAGATATTAAAGTTTTAATTTCATATTAACAATTCAAAAAGGGAAAAACTTTCCCTGGCAGGCCGGCCTCGAGCCGGCCAGGCCGGGGTGCAGGCCGGGCAGGGACCCGAGTGGTCCGGCCCAGAGCCGGCCCAGGCTGGGCAACCGGCCGGGCACCAGCCCGAGGGCTCCGGCCTCAGGCCGGCCCAAGCCTCGGTCAGGCCGGGCAGTGGGGCGCGGGTGCTGACGACGGTGTCGTCACCGGCGGCCGACGGCGACCAACGGCGGCGGGAGAGGGAAAAGGGGCGAGGGAGAGGGCCAAGAAGAAAAGGAGCTCACCCTGAGCACTATGGTGCCGACGGCGCGGCGAGGGAGTGGCCGGCGTTGCCGGATTTCGGCGGGAAGAAGGCCGGCGGGGAGGCGGCCGATGCGGCCAAGTCGAGGACGCGGCCGTCGACTACCGGCGATCTCGGCCCGATTCGGCCGGCGGGGAGGGGGAGAAGGACCAGGCGGAGCTCGCTGTGCTCTTGGCCTCGTGCGGGGAGGGCCAGGGCGACGGCGACGGCTCGGCACAACGGCGGCGATGGAGGAGCTCGGGGGAGAGGAAAATGGTGACCCCGATCCGGAAAGAAAGGAGAGGAACGGAGAGAGAAGAAGAAGGGGGGGCAGGTGAGCGTCTTCGACGTGGCCCTTGACCACCAGGGGGCAGCGGCAGGGCGGCATGGGCATCGCCGACGCGGCGGCATGGCGCCAGTGGAGCTGGCCACCGTGGAGGAGAGAGGGAAAGGAAAAAATATACGAAGAGGTCCCTGGAATTTTTGAAATATTTGCAAACAAGCCCAGCAGTAGGGTTCATCCAATTAATTAGGGCACCAGGATATTTTCTAAAATTCCAGAAAAATTTATATAGGCTATAATTAACTCTCAGAAGCACCACAAAAATTTGTGAGGGCAAATAAATTAATTTGACCAACATTTGTTCATAGCTTTTAAAATAGGGTAAAAGGGAGCAATTTCCAAAATGCATTTAAATGGGGCATTTATACAATTCCAAAAATATTGAAAATTTTCATGGAAGCTCTCCCAACAATATTGAGACTCCCCATGATTTTACTTTGAATTTTTGGAAAGTTCAATTTGGTTCCAAAAGTAGAAATTGAATTAAGCCAATTTAAGTCCTCATATTCATTTCTCATTTGACAAAACTTGGGAAAATAGAAAATGGGGGATAAGAAGCAAAATGGGAACTTGCTAACAATTTGGAAGTTCAAGAATAAAGTATTTTGCCAACTTGAGCTTTGTATTTGGTTTGGTCAATGCAATTAGTTGGGAAAATGTGAGGAAGGGTTTTGCTTCCTTTGTTTTCATTTCTAGGTGTTGCTTTATTTCCATATTAGCAATTTTAATATGTATGCCATGATGCAATGCAACACAAAAGTGAAAATTTGGCCCGTATTTTAGGGTACCAAATTGGGGCTGTTACAAATCTACCCCCCTTACAGGAATCTCGTCCCGAGATTCTAGAGTAGAAGTAGGGATGAGGGAACATGACAACACCCATCTTCCTCATTGCAGAGATTTGGCTAACTAACATGACATGCCAAAGAGGCGGAAGGAGAAAGGAGATAACTTAAGGTGATAGACAAAACGACTCTTGCCCAAAACCATAGGTTATTGAGAGAACAAGGGACGACTTGACCCCTAACGGGGAGTCCATCTCCTCAAATGGTATTTGACGGATGAGTGCATATGATATGGATATGAATGAAGGCGAAGCTCCAGAATTAACAAAACTGTAGCAAGAGGGTTGTTGATGCATAGCTCACCCATAAGGACGCTGGGGTCCTCTTTAGCTTCGTCAGCAGAGGCGTTGGGGCACTCCCAGCAGTAGTGACCCATCTGGCCACAGGTGTAGCAGGCGTGTCTCCCGGGGTTGTCTACCCTCTGGCGCTTCTTCCTCGGGGCGTGGATGGCGTCCTGAGCGATTTTATCACGGGCATCCTTTAATGCGTCTACTACGACTTCCATAGGACACTCAGCTGGAGGATGATCATTCCCTTCGCATAGGTAGCAAGTGGCACTAACGGTTGGGCAACCGCCAAGTGGATGCTCGTTGAAACAGTGCGGGCAACTACCGTGGCATTGACTCGCCTGATGTCCACCCCTTCCGCACTGACTGCACCCCTTTCCTCGTGGTGCTCCTCTCCTACCGGGGTACCGAAGGGGGCACTCCCTGCACGGATGACCGGGTTCCTTACAGATGTAGCACCTGCGTTTGTCTATCACATTGGCGTCCGGCCCTCTAACTCCGGTGAGGTGCTCACTACTTTTCTTGGGCAGATCTTTAGTTGTATGGGATTTCTGCCGATCAACGGGTGTCCACTGGTCCCATGGAGTGGCTTCGTTTTGGTAGAGCGGAGGATGTTGTGCCATTCTGTAGATTGGACAAGGACGCAGTTAGTATCTAACTCCGATGGATAGGGTAGATCATTAGAGTGCTTCCGGATGTAGATATTGAATTAACATCAGGGTTCAACAGAAAAGATCTTGGGTTAAAGATCAGCTTCATGTACTGGGACCCACAATAGCATAATGCCCACAAGGGTGACAACCCTCATGAAACATTACACCGGAGCCCTAGCACAATCCGAGACCCTCGGTTCAAGATCTTGGGCTAAGGCAAGAAATATCTTGACGAACCACTATACTTTCTTTCTTCATGTTTTAGGGTTGGCAGAGGAGTAAGGATAGCTAGTAACTAATGGTAGGAACCCAAACCCCGAGATCCTAAAGATTTAGAACTTTGGCGATGATCAGAAGAACCGTTAAAATCAAATAGAGGTAAGATGACACCGAGATCAGAGTGAATTAGGTAAGGAGTAAAAAGAATCCTAGGAAGGTTTTCACAACTCATTTTTAGGTTAAAAATAATTTTCACGAACTAGACTCGACATCGACCAATAGAAAGGGTTTCCTACAGGCAGTCCTGCTCTGATACCAACTTGTAACGCCCCGACCCCGGAATTATACAGAGAGGCTATGTAAGCAACACAACCATCAATGTATAAAACAAAGATCGAGACTTGTGGAACAGAACTGGCACAAAGCATGACTCTACGACACAAAACGTTTATATAGCAACTCATATAACGAGGAGAATACAAATATTACAAAGCAAAAGGATCACAGATCCTACAATTCAACAAGCGGAAGCGAAGTAGCGTTGTCTAATACAACAAGAAGCAAATTATGGCCTAAGAGGCCTACAGATAAACATCACCCAAGCCAGCTTGTTCCACGGTCCCAAGCTGCCACCTGGGAACCCCAGACTAGTAGTCGACGTCAATGAAGAACCCACCTAACTGCTCGGTGTCGTCCTCCTCTGAAATACAAATACATAGAGGCAGCAAAGAGAGACTGAGTACGATGTACTCGCAAGTTTAGTAGGGCGATATAGGCCCAATGACTGACGGAGGCTCTAAAGCTGTATAATGTAGTTCTTTTGCATAAAGCTAAATTTCATAAACCAAAACGTGAAAGACACCTGGCATTCGTCTACTCAGAATATTTTTATAAAAGGAGATAAGAGAGTAACATTTTCATCATTGGTTCTCATCGAACCCTTTTGTCGCCAACAACACTCATCTCCACCAAGGCACCCCCTCGAATCACCCTCGAGGAAGTGAACCTTTATCACACGTTGATTATGCAACCTTTAGCTGCCATATCAATTAGGTTAAGATTCTCTATGGTCTTATCGTCTATTCCCAAGTTGTCCATAACCGTGGACACGGCTTTTCGAAAAGATTAACCCTGCAGGGGTGTACTAATTTACCCATTGGTACCGTCCGGCTCACCTGAGTGGCCCTCTTCCGGGGAAGGCCGGCAAGCGGGCGCGGTTAGACCTTTACAATGCATGAGGCTTACTCAAGGACCATCAGTGGCGGGAGGACAGGTTCAGCGCTCCCAGCGCCCTGCCCCACCGTCACGTCCTAAACATCACCATCCTCGTTCCTTTTCCACTCACACCACCCACACGCAAATGGAAATAGCAAACTAGAGGACCCTTGACAAGCCCCTCACAAATTATTCGGTCGGTAAGGCGCCCATACACCCACCAATGGCAGCACGCTAGTCTTGGTTCAAGAGGTAAAGAACTCGCACCTAGGGGCTAGAGTGAGGCAAAACACCATCCCCGATGGCAACTCACCCCAACCATCTTAGCATTTTAATTAAGCATCTCCGTTATCCACCATGCCCGAATCATTCCATCATCATTAATAATTTCTGGAATTAACAACGGACATAAAGCATTTACTTAAGCATGGCTAAGCATAGCTAAGCATATGAATACAAATAATTCTATCCTTATCTCGGCCAACACTTCAACCCTAGGTTTCATAGGTAGGGATACATGTGATTGGCTTGGGGAGAACATGCATTCATAGGATATTCTAATATTTACCAAAAGACATTTGAACCGCATGCAATATTATGGTGGATACAATAATTTGATAAAGTCATAGGATGCTAGATGCCAAGAAGGTTGGGTTATCTCTTGCCTTGCTGCCCGGTAGTGAAGCACTGATCGTCGGGGTAGTTAGAGAGGCCCTCGACTCCGGAATCTATCGATACCCAAAGAAATACAAAGCACCCATAAATCACAAGAACACAAGATGCAATGCTCAATCACATGATGACATGTCAAATTGATGCAACCATATTATTATATAAATTAAAAGCAAATTTAAACGAGGGGCCAAATATTTTGTGCAATTATTGGGAACCAACCCCATATTTATCTTAGTGACCACATTCTTCAAAAATTATCAAATTATTATGGAAGTGGCTCAAGAATGCATGAACATGGCAATAAAGGGTAGGGTTCGTCATTCCGATCATTTTGTTACTTTATTTGTAATTTTCGGAGCATCGATGAATAAATAGCAATTTAAATAATTAACGAGAATTTATTCTTTTAACCCAATTATGGATAACATCAATAAATATTTGTGATCATGATATGATAAGTGCATGGTTTGATGGCATTTCGCATGTTGATCACATTGATATTTTATTTGTAATTTTTGGATTAAATTTGAATAGGTTATGAATTTCTCAAATTAGGCATCAATTTTACCCTTTTAGGGTTTCCTAATTATGGGGAAATTATTTGCTCAAGAGGACATGATAAAGTTACCAACTGATAGGTTTTGTTTTGCTGAGCAATTTGATATTTAGTTTGCAATTTTTGAAGTAATATACAAAAAGATATTAAAGTTTTAATTTCATATTAACAATTCAAAAAGGGAAAAACTTTCCCTGGCAGGCCGGCCTCGAGCCGGCCAGGCCGGGGTGCAGGCCGGGCAGGGACCCGAGTGGTCCGGCCCAGAGCCGGCCCAGGCTGGGCAACCGGCCGGGCACCAGCCCGAGGGCTCCGGCCTCAGGCCGGCCCAAGCCTCGGTCAGGCCGGGCAGTGGGGCGCGGGTGCTGACGACGGTGTCGTCACCGGTGGCCGACGGCGACCAACGGCGGCGGGAGAGGGAAATGGGGCGAGGGAGAGGGCCAAGAAGAAAAGGAGCTCACCCTGAGCACTATGGTGCCGACGGCGCGGCGAGGGAGTGGCCGGCGTTGCCGGATTTCGGCGGGAAGAAGGCCGGCGGGGAGGCGGCCGATGCGGCCAAGTCGAGGACGCGGCCGTCGACTACCGGCGATCTCGGCCCGATTCGGCCGGCGGGGAGGGGGAGAAGGACCAGGCGGAGCCCGCTGTGCTCTTGGCCTCGTGCGGGGAGGGCCAGGGCGACGGCGACGGCTCGGCACAACGGCGGCGATGGAGGAGCTCGGGGGAGAGGAAAATGGTGACCCCGATCCGGAAAGAAAGGAGAGGAACGGAGAGAGAAGAAGAAGGGGGGGCAGGTGAGCGTCTTCGACGTGGCCCTTGACCACCAGGGGGCAGCGGCAGGGCGGCATGGGCATCGCCGACGCGGCGGCATGGCGCCAGTGGAGCTGGCCACCGTGGAGGAGAGAGGGAAAGGAAAAAATATACGAAGAGGTCCCTGGAATTTTTGAAATATTTGCAAACAAGCCCAGCAGTAGGGTTCATCCAATTAATTAGGGCACCAGGATATTTTCTAAAATTCCAGAAAAATTTATATAGGCTATAATTAACTCTCAGAAGCACCACAAAAATTTGTGACGGCAAATAAATTAATTTGACCAACATTTGTTCATAGCTTTTAAAATAGGGTAAAAGGGAGCAATTTCCAAAATGCATTTAAATGGGGCATTTATACAATTCCAAAAATATTGAAAATTTTCATGGAAGCTCTCCCAACAATATTGAGACTCCCCATGATTTTACTTTGAATTTTTGGAAAGTTCAATTTGGTTCCAAAAGTAGAAATTGAATTAAGCCAATTTAAGTCCTCATATTCATTTCTCATTTGACAAAACTTGGGAAAATAGAAAATGGGGGATAAGAAGCAAAATGGGAACTTGCTAACAATTTGGAAGTTCAAGAATAAAGTATTTTGCCAACTTGAGCTTTGTATTTGGTTTGGTCAATGCAATTAGTTGGGAAAATGTGAGGAAGGGTTTTGCTTCCTTTGTTTTCATTTCTAGGTGTTGCTTTATTTCCATATTAGCAATTTTAATATGTATGCCATGATGCAATGCAACACAAAAGTGAAAATTTGGCCCGTATTTTAGGGTACCAAATTGGGGCTGTTACAGCCAGCTCTTGTGACTTGATCGCCGTTCTCTTGTCGTATTCGACTCCGTGCGCCGTCAGGTTGATCGCCCATTTTGCGACTCTGCCGGTTGCGTCCTTGTTGCCTATGATTTCGGCAAGCGGTGCGTCGCTTATCACTTTGATCGGGTGTTCTTGAAAGTAGTGCTTCAGCTTCTTTGTTGCCATGTACACGCCGTATACGAGCTTCTGGTAGTGTGGGTAATTTTGTTTTGACTGTGAGAGCACCTCGCTGAGGTAATAGACTGGCCGCTGAACTGGCCGCTGCTTGCCGGCTTCATCTCGTTCGACCACCAGGTTGACACTGACGACTCGGTTGGAGGCGGCGATGTACATGAGCATGGGCTCCTTTGGAGTCGGAGGTGCTAAGACCGGGGCGGTGGCCATCGCACGCTTGAGTTCCTTGAAGGAGGCGTCCGCCGCGTTGTTCTAGACGAACTTGTCAGTCTTCTTCAGCAAATGGTAGAGCGGGAGAGCCTTATCGCCGAGTCGGCTGATGAAGCGGCTGAGGGATGCCAGGCAACCGGTGAACTTTTGGATGTCCTTGACGCTTCTTGGTTGTCGCATGTTGTCGATGGCAGCGATTTTCTCCGGGTTGGCCTCGATTCCTCGCGCCGACACGAGGTAGCCGAGTAGCTGTCCGGCTGGAACGCCGAACACACACTTCTCCGGGTTGAGCTTCATCTGGAAGCGGCGCAGGTTGTCGAAGGTTTCTTTGAGGTCGGCGAGGAGGGTGTGCTTCTCCTTGGTCTTGATGACGACGTCGTCGACGTAGGCGTGCGCGTTACGACCGATCTGGTCGTGCAAGCATTTGTGCATGTAGCGCTGGTATGTTGCTCCCACATTCTTCAAGCCGAATGGCATGGTGGTGTAGCAGTATGGGCCGTAGGGGGTGATGAAGGCGGTCTTGAGCTGATCGTCCGGGTTCAGCGGAATTTGGTGGTAGCCGGAGTAGGCGTCGAGGAGGAAGAGGAGGTCGCAGCCGGCCGTGGAGTCGATCACTTGGTCGATGCGTGGCAATGCGAAGGGGTCCTTGGGGCAGGCCTTGTTGAGGTGGGTGTAGTCGACACACATCCACCATTTCTTGTTCTTCTTTTCCACCATCACCAGATTGGCTAGCCACTCCGTGTGTTGTACTTCCTTGATGAATCCGGCTGCAAGTAGCCGCGCTATCTCTTCTCCTATCAATTGTCTTCTTCCTTCTGCGAAGCGACGCAGGGACTGCTTCACTGGCTTGGCGTCTGGACGGACGTGTAGAGAATGCTCGGCGAGTTCCCTCGGTACACCCGGCATGTCCTTGGGGGACCACGCGAAGATGTCCCGGTTCCCACGGAGGAACTCGACGAGCGCGCTTTCCTATTTGGGGTCCAGGCTCGCCCCCACGGTGACGAACTTGGACTTGTCGGTGTCGTCGAAGTAGATCTTCTTTGTGTCTCGCGCCGCCTGGAAGTTCGACTCGCCAGCCGGCTTGGCCGACTCCGGAATCTCCAGCTTCTCCTCGTTGGCCTTGTGCTTGAATTGCTTCATCTCCTCATTGCAGACCATGGTCTCAGCCACCTTCGCGCTGTCGGACGCGCAGGCGATGGAGCGTTTGTAGTCTCCGGCGACGGTGATGATCCCGTGTGGGCCAGGTAGCTTCATCTTGAGGTAGGCGTAGTGAGGTACCGCCATAAACTTGGCGAGCGTCGGCCGCCCGAGGATGGCGTGGTAGGCGCTGGAGTGGTCGACCACCTCGAAGGAGATGGTCTCGCGGCGATGATTGCTCTTGGTGCCGAATAGGACGTCGAGCCGGATGAGGCCCATGGATGAGCCGGCTCGCCCCGGCACGATGCCGTGGAAAACCGTCCGGCTCGGCGTCAAGCTGGACTCGGAGACTCCCAGCTTCTCCAGTGTGTCGCGGTAGAGGATGTTGATGCTACTGCCCCCGTCAATGAGGACGCGTGAGAAGGTGCAGGCGCGCCTGGTGGAGATGATCATGGGCTCTAGGACCAGGGCATAGCCGCCTGGATTGGGCATCAGCTCCGGGTGGTCGCGGCGGTCCCACGTGATCGGTTCTTGTGACCAGTTGAGGTACTGGGGGACGGGTGGAACCACCGCATTCACCTCCTTGAATCGCTCGCGCCGGCTTCGCTTGTCGTCGCGCTCGCTGACGAACACGATGTAGGCGGCATCCGGATTCTGGTAGCCGTCTGGACCCCTTGGGGGTGGAGATGGAAGGCGCTCCATCCTCGGTTCTTCGCGTTGGCGACCATCGCGGTTCCTGTCTTCGCGCCGTCCATTATCACGTCTTCGATCGTCTCGGCCGGCTTCATCTAGAGGTGGAGGCGGATTCCGTCGCTCGTACGGTGGTGGCCTTGGGCGGCCGAGGGTGCATTGCCGAACGGTGTGGTTCGCCGGCCGGTCGCCATGGTTCCGGCACGGTTGGTCGAGTAGGAACTCGTAGCTGTTCCTCGCCCTTGTCCGGCGCATGTCGCTGCTCGTCCTCATGCGGCGGTTGTCGAAGCCTCCTGCCGGCCTTCCCTCGGTCGTGGCGACGACCTTGGACTCGACGCGGTCGTCTGTGGACTTGCGCTTGCCGGCCGCGTCGGAGTCTCGCCGGGTAGATTTTCCCCCTTCCTGGCTCTCCGTCCGGCTGTGGTGTGCAGCCGGCTCCGTCGTGATGATTCTTCCGGCTTTGTCAAGTCGGATCGGGTTGGTCATGCCCGCGTCGGCGGTGGCGTACTCGTCGGCGATTGCCATGAGCTCCGCCATGGTCTTTGGGCTCTTCCTCAGGAGCCTGTGCTTTAGCAGCGTCTGGTCCCGGCAACCTTGAATGAAGTACTGGACAGCTTGGAGCTCGAGGATTCCTTCGCAGGAGTTGCGTAGGCTAGTCCACCGGGTAAGGTAGGCCCGGTCCGACTCGCCGTCCTTCTGCTTGCACATCGCGAGCAGCTGTGCGTTGCCGGGGCGCAAGTAGGTGCCGGTGAAATTGCGGTTGAACACCTCCTCGAAGTCTAGCCAGCTATTGACGCTTTCAGCCGGTAGGCTGTTCAGCCAAGTCCGAGCCGACCCCTGGAGCATGAGCGGCACGTAGCGTACGGCCACCCGCTTGTTGCTGCCTGCGATGTTCACCGCCATGACGTAGTCGGCGAGCCAGTCTTCTGGCTTCGCGGAGCCGTTGTACTTGGGTGTATCCCTTGGGAGGGTGAATCCCCGCGGTAATTGCTCGGTCCGGATGCGAGGTCCGAAGCAGCGATGTGCGGCGATGTCTTCCTCCTCGATGATGCTTGACGCCTTGAGCGCGTCGATGCGGGTGCGAGCGTCATGGCTTGTTTCGGGCCCCAGCGGTCCCAGGCGCTCGTCGATGGTGACCTTGTGTCCGATTCGCTCCTTGACGCTGCGGCCGGTTTGCGGCCCGTTCGGTTGCCGTCTTCACGCCGTCCAGCCGGATCGCGACCGTGATCACGAGGATGCGAGCTTGCGCTCCCCTCGCGACGAGCTCGTGGTTGCTTGTCCTTCGCCCTTCCGCGGCTTGTCGACGACGCCTCCGCGCCTTGCTTGGACTTGCCGGCCGAGTCGTAGCCTGGAGGCGGCTCATGATGCTCTCGGCTCGCCGTTGCCTCGGTTTCGCGTTGCTGCCGGTTGGCCGCGGCGATGAGCTCCTGGACCCGACGTGCTTGTTGGCGTAGCTCCTCGCCTTGGAGATGGGGTAGTTCTGCTGCGGCCGCCTCCGCAGCCTTCATGTTTTGCACCGGGTTGCTGTACTCGGGCAGGACGATGTCCGAATGCTCATGCGGCTGGCCGGCACGGTTCAGGACACCGCCGAGATCCCCTCCTTTGCGTCGGACTTCATTCAGCTTCTCCGTGTTGCCTCTTGCCGGCTCGAAGCCGTGGACGGTGTTGTACTCGCGCATCGTGGCGTTGAGTCGGCGCTGCGTTGATGCGAGGTGAAGAGCCTTGTCATATATCTGTTGACGCATCCTCTCGAGTTCAGCCGCCGCCTTGGCTGGATCTGCACCCGGCGCGATGGGGGTGCTTAGCAACTCGAAGTCGGCCTCCAGATTGCGCTGGAGACGAGAAGGTTCGCCAGCTTCATGAACAGTAGCGGCGACGGCGCCTCCCGCCACCGCGTGCTCGACCATGTGCACCTCGGCGTAGACGTTGAGCTTGGCGATGTCGCAGTCGGCGTCGCCGGAGTTGAGGTAGCCGAAGGCGGAGTCGTCGTTGCAGGTGCTGGCGTCGAAGATCGAAGGAGCCAAGCTCGAGTAGACCACCTCCGGGTACTCCTTGGCGGCGACGGCGATGTAGACGTGAAAATCGCCAAGGGTGACGATCGTGCCTCCGCTGGTGAAGCCCACGTCGGCGAAGCTCTTGGTGTTGTCGAGGATGCAGCCGATGGAGCCGATGGAGAGCACGAGGCCGGAGACGATCCGCCGATCGTCTACGGTCCGGGATCCCGCGCAGAACGTGACTCTGCTCGCCGCGAGCCCCACGGTGGGCGCCAAATGTCGTGGTGGGTTGCACGGCATATCCATCAGAGATGGAAAAGATTGTGGGGCAGGCGACGATGGATGCTCGCGCGGGATTGGGCAACAAGCACGCAAACACACGCTAGTTACCCAGGTTCAGGGCCCTCCTTGAGGAGGTAACACCCCTACGTCCTGCTTTTCTTGTTCTTATTGCTTGATCACAGAATCGGGCTACAATGGTGCTCCTTGAGCTGTTTCAGGTGGCAGCCGGCTGGAGGTTGAAGATGACACTACGTGGTGCTCCGGTTGCTTGTGTGCATGTCTGTTGTGTGTGTCCTTCGTCACTTGCCTCGCGCAGGAGGCTCTAGCCCGCTTTATATAGGCAGCGGGCTAGGGTTTTGGGTTACAGGGAAGTTACAAGTTTGCCCCTATGACATCACTACTTCCTGAGCCGGCTGGAGCTTGTTGTCATGATTCGGTACAGGAGATGCCCGACAAGGGGTACTGTTCACTCAGAGCGGTTATACGAACAGGGCCCACTCGTACGGAGTTGTCGGTTGGTGCGTCCGGCTTCAGCCCAGCCGGATGTCCGCATCCGGGTGGACGCAGACGGCTTGCTTCATCCGGCGAGTTTCAGGCGGCACTGCGCAGCCGGCACTTGTTCAGCCGGCCTGCGGAGAGTTGAAGAAATAGGCTTATTTGGGATATCCGGGGTCTCATATCCCCGACAGACACGGGAGACGAAAGTGGACATAAAAGGCGCCAATCTCCTGGTCGTTGCGCCAATTTTTTTTTTTTAACTGTAACTACGGCGGGCCTTAGCCAGCCTGAACTTTTTAGGATACAAGAATTACAAGGTGGAGAGAGTAGAAGGTAGAAGATACATGACACAATTAATAGCACATCACGTACTAGTATATATAAAGTCACCGAACAATAGCACAAGTTGCAGGGGAAACGACCAGAGACAGGTTAGCTTCCTAGATCGATGAAAGTCGTATGCGATTGTCACCGGTTCAATCTGAAGATCATCGTGCAATATGTAACAATATTTTTTGCTCGACCAGTTTGGCATTACTATACTGCTACTAGGCAGGATGTACACACTGGCAAGTGGAGTATACATACTGGTACTACTCTAGCTAGAAGATGGAGATGCTAGCTAGCAAGCCGTGTCCCGTGATGCATGCGTTATATATTTCCTAGTAGATAGCTGGCCGGAGACGGATCGGGCTCGTGATCCAGTGCTAGCTCCTATGCTTACTCAAACTCATCGATGAAGTGAGAAGAAGAATCCGAGAAGCTCCCGTGACCAGCTGCTGCCCAGTTTGTTTGCAGCAGCGTCTGTTCACCCGCAAGGGAGCAAGCCCCACGTGTGCAATTACAGTTGCAACAAAGAAGATAAATGACATCAAGAGGCGAGAGGTCAGAGCTACTAATCCTGTCAGTCTGTCATGCTGATGCAAATGACGCCAACTGGCTTAATTATATTTGGGCCGTGACCCCTCCTCGGCGTACACGGCCGGCACGGGGACAAGATGTCGAGAGAATCTTGGCGTGGCAAGAGACAGCTAGCTAGCCAGGAGGAAGATATGTTGGATCCTACTCTGCAGCATTGCGATCTGCATTCTGCAACTAGCTCCATCGGGTGGTGAGAGAGTATTACGTATCCTACAGCTTGGTGCCAATCGCCCCGGTTTAATATAGTAATCGTTTGAATGCGTGGTAGAGATTTTTTTTTTTGAACAACGTTTGGGGTCACAAGGACCCGATGCTGCATTCATTTCATCACGCGTGAGGCCCTTTTACAGCATTCGCCCTAAGGAACCTAGTATTTGAAGATAAGGCCACTGCATTTACAAAAAGCACCCTAGGACAAAAAATAGAAAAGCAATCAAGTCCTTGGTCTTCTCCGCCACCATTCGCCGGCGACCTCGAGGCGCCAGGAACGCCGAGATCAGAGAGGTGGATGCTCGGATGCTCTCGTCCGGCGAAGAACCTCTGCCACCGGCAAACTCGAAACAACCGGGGACGAACCACTTGGTTACCTCGAGATGCCGAGCACTGGAGCAGGTTTCGATTGACCTCTGCAAGGGAGGAGCACGACAGGCCGCCATATCGGCCAACGATCGCAGAGGCAAAGCTGGCCTCGGCGTGTGTTGCACAGTAGCGCAGCAAGAGGAGGAGCCACCACCCTACAGAAGATGAAGAAGACTTACCGCGTCTCTTCCACCCCTTACCACCACGGCTGGTTGGAGGAAGAAGCACTGCCAGCTTTACATCCAGAGCAAGGCAGGAAACGTTGACTTCCAGATTCAGAAGCCAACCTTCGAGCTTGTGAGGGGAGGAAAGGGTCGCCAAGGAAGTGCTGCCGCTCGACATCTCCATCCTTTGGATCCTGACGAACCACATCACCAACCCCAGCACACGCCAAGAGCAGCTCGGGTGCTTTGGCGGTTGCCAACTTGCGAAAGTAGAGGTGAACTTGCTGGGTTGCTTCTTCTCCTCGCCACCACAGCCGGCCAGAAGAAGCTGCAGCACACCACACCTCCACCCCTTGAGGTGGCCACCCAACGCGACTTTATTGAGGCCAGCGGTACTCACCTCCCCTGCAACACGCTCCGACCAAGAATACCCCAGATCTGGCCGCAGAGATCTAGAGGCCCGCCGCAACTACCGGGCATCAAGCCCAAAACCGGCACACGGCCATAAACCCTAGCACTACACTGTACAACCCGCTCCAGTCGTCCATCTCGGCACCGGACGGCAACGCCGCCGGGCGAGAGGGAGGACGGAGACGGGGGCGACACAGAGACTCTCAAGGGGAGGGAGATAGGAGAGAGAAGAGAGGGGGGGAAAGTGAGCCTCCGCCGCGTGGTAGAGATCAGTGTGCTAGTATCTGCAATGCTGCAAATGGCGATGCATAAATAAAAAAAGTTTGCGTAGGGTAGAGGAAGGTGCTGCTAGATAGGAGTTGTACTAGCTACAGCTGGGGCGTGACCTGGGTACAGTTCACGCGGGGCACTCCTCAGCCAGCCAGTAGAGACAGTAGGGGCGTGTTTGGTTGCTCGCATCATTTTCAGCCTTCACGTCTCCTTGGCCCTGGCGAGCCTGCCCCTGAAAAAACGGGAGTTGAGCCATGTTGTGCATGTAGTTTGGTTGCCAACAATGTTCTAGCCATGCCCGTTCGCTAGATGCAAGATTTTTTAGCACGGCGTTTGGTGTTCATCCGTGTTTCGTGTACTCTTACCTCATGTCATGTGGTAGACTTACCTCACACCATCACAACACCATGAAGGGCGGCGAGCAGGACAACGGCGTGGCGCAGCAGCGGTGCCGGGACGACGACGCCGGGACGGCGGCGCCGAGACGGCGGCGGTGCGCGCTCAGTTCACGCGGCCTAAAAACCGCTGCGGCGACGACGAATTTCATGGCTACGAGCGACGTCGGCTGAGCGAAGAAGATGTCCAGTAGCTGAAGAACACCTACACCAAGCACACCTAGTTGCAGCAGCGGCGACAACGGCGTTCACGGCAGCGGCGAGCCGCGGTGACAGAGGTTGAAGAAGATACTATACGTGCATACATAAAGCACAAAATCTGCTCATATACGACCGCCGAAACAGAAAACTTACAACACGAAAGTTGTGCGGAATGTTGAGATGAAGCTACACGTCAAAGGATATCTCAAACGGTCGACCGAGCACGACGAATTTGACAAAATTCGTCCAAAAAAACTGCAAATATCGATGCGAAATTAAGAAGCTACGGTGGACGAATCTCGAAACCGAGCATGGGAATCGGCGGAGCTCGTAGACGCGCATATTTCTCATGTACACTGTTTTTTGAGTCGCGCAATATTTAGGGAGATCAGAGAGCCACTTAGTGGAGGAGGTTAATGGAGGTGAGAGGAACAAGTCAAGGTGCCCAGTCTGACCGTCTGACCCACGCTGAGCCAACCCTGCAGTGAACAGTGCCAAAATTGCACTACGTGAGGGTGGCTATGGAGAAACGGCCGATTCGGCCGTTTCTACTCAGCCTGACCCAAAATGCTTTAAGGTTCGTGCGCATGCGAGCTCGGAAGAAGGGGAAGGCCAAAAATCGTACATAACAGTGCGTTCCGAAGGCCCGTGGGCAACCAAACACGCCCTAGTAGTACTACCAAGAATCTTGGCTATGTGTGCACGTACCGAACCCAGCAGCAAAATCGCACGGAACAATCTTGCGTTGCGATGCCGATGCATTATTTGCTTCTAATCATTTGGGCGCGAGGAATCACTGGATCGTGTGTTTTTTTTGCGAATCAAGAGCTTCATTAATTATTCAGCGGGCTTACATGGTCTCGCAAGATCGCCCCCGTGGCACCCTCATCTGCTTCCATATGAAACACCATCAACATTCAGAAATTGTGGTGTTTGTATTTTCATAATTTTTTCCAAAAGGGCCTTTCACTCAGAAATTGTGGTGTCCCCAACTCAGAAATTGTGGTGTTTGCTTGCAGTGGTGCAACCTAATCAGGTTGAACTGTCTCGGACCGCCCGCAGCCCCCGACAGTTCAAGCACAAAATATTCATTGCGCCCGACGATCATCCTCGATCGAGGGATGCCGCCGATCTCATCAATGTAACAGCTGAAACAGTACCAGACTTCACAATCGCTTCACCATCCGCCCCTTTAAGTTTCTTCTTAATTATGTGCATTTTTTTGAGTTGAGTCCTCAGGAGGGAGCTACAAGCTTTCCACCATCAAACCGGTCAGTAATGTTTGCAACAGTATGAGATCCCCCCATCGGATCTAAGGCAATCACTGATGTACCTAGCTCAATAGCTTAAGAATTTGAATTGACAGCCATCCGTTTCCTCACCGAAAAACCCACCCGCGGTCATGCTAGTATCATTGTTATGAACGTCCTCCTCATTCGATCCCTTCAATTGATTCTGGTAATTTAATTTGTACTACTTCTTCTATCTTCCCCATCTTCCTACACATCCTCTTGAGTCTTGACGCGGTACAATTAAAGGCCGTCTTGTATTCTTAGACTACTCATAGTGGGAGTAACTAAGGTGGTAACATGCACCCACATGCAATGCCAACTAGGCATTTTGATGACATGGCGTGTCATTAAATGAGGAGAGATATGCTTGTGGTAACTAGCTATGTTACCATCACATCACACTTTTCAATGTAAAATGACTCTACAATCTAATAAATGACTCATTGCATGACACCATATACTAGTTACTACCCACTATAGAGGTAGTAACATAGACTAGTAACATATTACTTCCCACTATGACTAGTCTTAGCTGCCCGACGGCCGGCGCAAAAAATAAACCCGTGAGACGGCGGCAACGGTAAAAGTCCATGGGGAAATTGGGCGCGAAGCTCACGGGCTCTCTCGACCGGGAAGCAAAGCTGCTGGATAGGGCGGCACAGCCAACGCCGACGACACGGTCCAATGCCCCAGATATCCGAAGCGCTGTAGCACGCACGACGTGGACGTATGGCTTCTCTTTCCTTCCTCTCCTCGTGCGGCGGCACTGCAGCGTCGCTTTCGCTTCGTGGCCCGGCTGCTTTCCCACCACGCTTTTGAAGCTTCCTCCGGCCACACCTTTCTTTCTGGAAGGAAGGAAGCTCCCCCACCCGGGCGGCCGGGCCGACCTACGTTTGCTTCGTCGACCCCGTTTCTTTTCGCTTCGTCTCGCGCAGAGTTGGTCAGCGTCGAGGCAAAGGCAAGGGGAAAGCGCCAGGGGCCGGTATAGCTGCTGCGCCGAGCAGCCGAGCACGGCTGAGTGACCTCGTCGTCGACGTCGACGGGCTTTCTTCCATCGGGTCTGGATTTTTTTCAGAGCTCAGACCGAGTAAAACTCAACACACGGAACCAAGCACTAGCAGACATCGACATCAATTGAATTGGGCGTGTGCTCTGGGTCACGAGTTGCCCGGACGGCCGCCGCGAGTTCTTGGTACGGTGGTTGACATCGGCATCACGGCTGCTTGGACTACCAGTAACCAGTGCCCCTCGAGTCCTCCTCGTGTTCTGCAACTCGACCATGACCTTTCTTTATACCTGAAAGCCTCCGACCAAATCGGCAATCTTCCGTTCGTCAAATGGGCGATCTCTTTGTCAGGCACTGTGGTTGGTTCAGGACGGTTCTTGCTTAGTTGCTTGCTACGACTATCGACGGGTGAAGGAAATTTGGTCCCCTTCTAGAGTTATAGTACTGGTGCGAATCTCTGCGCCACGTTCTTACCGATCGATCGATCGATTTTGCCGATCATTCCAGAAGTGTACATCGATCTCAGACAACATGAGAAAGGGGCAAAATGTATGTATGTATGTGGTGGTGAAAACGCAGAAGCTTATGTCGATTAATGATTCAAGAACAGATTCCCGCGGGAACGATCGGGCGACGAGTAGGCGAGTACACACGGAAATCCATCAACCAACCAATCATCGACACTGCATTCCTGAATCCTGAGACTATGAACAACGGACGGACATAAGAACAGAAGAAAAATCCTCAACCACTACTACTAGCAGCACTCTGCTAGCTGGTGAATAGGAACTGCGAGGCCTGCGCGACGGCGTCGTCGAGCCACCTCCTGGGCTCGTCCATCAGCTCGGGGCTGAGCCTCACCATCAGCACACAAAACTCCATCTCGGAGAGCGCGCCGTCGCCGTCGAAGTCGCCCTCGGCGAGCATGGCGCAGAGGTCGTCGTCGGACATGGCGCCGAGGCCCAGCAGCGGCGCGGTGCGGCGGAGGGAGTCGAAGGTGATGAGTCCGGACGCCGGGTCCATGAGCAGACGGAACCCCGCCGCCAGCTCCTCCATCAGGCCCTCCTCGCCCAGCCGCTCCGCCATCACCGGGAGGTAGTCCTCGAACCCCACAGATTGCTGCTGCTGCGACGCCATGGATGGAAAGATATGGGAAGTGCTTGCTGCTTGGTTGGTTCTGCGCTGTGAACTTGTGATCGATGATGGTGGTTTCGTGGTGTGTGTGGAGTGAGGGGGAGGGGAGGGAATATATAGGGAGGCGCATATTTTGTCCGTGCGCGCTCGGGCGCAGACTGTCTTCAACTCATCAGAAAAGAGAAGGCGTCGAATTTAAACGCAGTTCCTTTTCCCGCGGAGGAAGTCTGGAATCAGAACAAGTCGGAACCCGGCCGCCGCCGGCGCAACTTCAGCGCAGTCGCAAAGCAACTTCGCGTGCGGCGCGGTCGGTTTACGGCTCTGCACGGCGACGCGGAACATCAACGGAATGAACGAGCCTGAAGAAGAAGAAGAAGAAGTCTCGTCTTTTGTTATACGTATCATATCTTTTGGTGGGTTTAAGTTTCCTGACGCCTTTCGATCGTAGCGAGCCGGGTCAAGAAGCCGGTCAGTGTTGAAAAGAGGAAGACAAGTTACTAGTTTCGTCTACTTTTATGGAAAGTTTTGTGTCTAACGCTCGCTCCGTGAGCATCAGATGATTCCTGTTGTTCGCCGGGGATAAGAACGAACAGGCTAGCGTTAATGCTGTCCGACAGTCGCCCCAGCCTAACTAAACACAGCTCGATTGGCTTGGAATCTGATCCGCACTAGTAGAGTTAATTTCGAAGCGCATCGCTACGTTTTGCTAGCATCTGCACACACGCACGTCATCACTAGTTAAAAAAAGTTTAACAAACTGACCCAGCAAGGGTCAAAAATAAAAGAAAGAAAGAATACAAGAGGATCACTCGCACAGCATGATGAGACTCAAATGTGGGCGAGACTCCAATTTGCTGCCTCCATTTTGGTTCTCCCCGTGATTATGCTAGGCATAGAACTCACATTACAAAGCACATGAAAGTTTGCGTTCACACCAAATCTCCCAAAAGAAAAGCATTACAAGCGAAAGCCATGACTTTCATCCGCAAACCATGAGCATTAGTTATTGAAAAATCACCAACCCTTCACGGTGTCGAAACTGCTCAAAAAGCAGAGTGCGCGGTGTCGAAACTGCCCAAGAAGCAGAGTGCCAAGTGTCGAGACCTATCCAAAGACAACATCACATTCTGCGGTGCCCAGTTGCTTTATACCACTAGCTTCGTAATTGTGTGGACGAAAATAGAGTTTTTACTACTTCCTCCCGTGTCGTCCCCGCTCGGGCGGCACTGGAGGCTAACCCTAGCCGCCGCCGGGCACATCTCCACCACCTCCCTCTCCTCCGCCTCCGCCGGAGGACGCGGCCGAGCTAATCTCGTGCCGCCGACGACGGTGGTGGGGCCTCTCTCTTCACCGCGGCGTCTCGTCGTATGGATCGTCGGCCTGGAACAAACATAAAATTTTCACGGAGTTCTGATGAAAACGCTTTGGACACAGGAGACCAAAGTGGATATGAAAGGCGCCAATCTCCTGGTCGTTGCGCCAATTTTACATCACTAGTACTCCCTCCGTATCAAAATATAACATGTTTTGAACTTTTGCTTTTCATCTGTATTTAGACATGTTTTAGTGTAATGTTCATTTCAAAATGATACGGAGGGAGTATATATAAAGTCACCAAACAATAGCACAAGTTGCAGGGGCAACGACCAGGAGACAGGCTAGCTCTCTAGCTAGATCGATGAAAGTCGTATGTATGTGACTGTCACCGGTTCAATCTGAAGATCATTGCCCCGCGCGTGCGCGTGCATTATGTAGCAATATTTTTGCTCAGCTTGGTATTACTTTACTGCTACTAGCTAGACAGTATGTACACACTGGCAAGTGGAGTAGTAGTATTAATCTACTAGCTACAAGCAGACGGAGATGCTAGCTAGCCGTGTCCCGTGATCGCCATCCATGCGTAACATGCGTTCTGTTATATATTTCTACAGTAGATAGCTGGCCGGAGACAGATCGGGCTAGTGATCCACTGCTCTTCTGCTCAGTCAAACACAGTTTTTTTTTTTGCAAGAAAGGGCCTAAAAAAAATAAGAAATTACAGTCAAACCCTTACAAATGACACAAGAGACCTCGAAAGAGAAAAGGAAAAGCAATCCGGTCCCTAAACGCCGTCGTTGATGTCGAGCCTCGCTACCACGGCCGGCTTGACGCCCACCATCGGGGATGAACCACTTGGTGGAAGGCCGCCGTAGTATGCCGCGCTGCGAAGGCCATTGATCCTCCTGCGTGGAGGAAGAGGATTCCCCGGAACTGATGTCGACGGGGAGCGGAGTAGCCCCTTTGGCCAAGAGTAGCGGCGGCGCATCTCGCCGTCGCTGGGAAGCGTCCGCGCCTGAAACTTCAAAAGGCGCCGGCCAGCACCCGATCCAGAGCTTGCACACCGCCTTCTTCTCAGCTCCACCACCACCTCAGCAGCGAAACGAAGAAGAACCGACGGCATCAAGGTCGCAGCACCCGAGCTTATTGAACCAGCAGCGGCAGAGACAAGACGCATAGGAACTCCACCATGGAGCTCCAAACAGCGTCAGACTCGTCCACTCCGACGGCGCGCTCGCATCGCCGCCAGAATAGCTGCAGAGCAGCTTCGTCTCCATGCTTCCCTTTGTCTCCCCCTCGCCACCATGGCTGGCCAGGAGAAGCAGCGAAACCCAGAGAAGAAAGATGGCAGGGCGCTTATTGAAAAAGGTTACCAGCGATTCAGCAGCTCCGTCCCTTCTCCGCCTCGGACACTTGACGAAGAGCTTGTCGCTGGCGTGCTCGACGCCGCATCCATATGCCAGAGCAGCGAACCTTCGGGGCGAGGAAGACGGCATGACGCCATTCGCCATGGAGGACAAGACACAAAACAGAAGAAAACATAAACTACCTCTATACAAGGGGGCGGCACCCTAAATCATCTCTATGCCAACCGGTGAGAGCGCCCGGATCTAGACGGGAACGCCGGCGGACTCTCAAGGAGATGGAGAGAAGGAGAAGGAGAGAGAATTCGTTATCCGTCAAAACACAGTGTTGAAGATGAAGAATCCGAGAAGGTCCGTTGGTATAAAAATGTCAATGTAAAGAGAAATGCTAAAAATGAATTTTCCACTAAAACATATATACATACGAATGAAAAGAGAAATAATAAAACATCTTATATTTTGATACGGAGGGAGTACTACGTAACGTACAAGCCTGCACACACGGAGCTGTGCCTCCGGTCATGTGAGTGGACAGCTCACCGCCACTTTCGACCTGCAGAGTGCACACATCTGACTCACTGCCAAATTTGTTTGCAGTCATCCGCGAGGGAGCAAGCCTCACGTGTGCAACTTACCGTTGCAATGAAGAAAATAAATGACAGGATATCAAGATGAAGAGGCGAAGGTCAGAGCTACTAATCCTGTCAGTCTGTCATACTGATGCAAATGACGCGAACTGAATTGATTATTTTGGGCCGTGACCCCTCCTCGGCGTACACGGCCGGCACGGGGACAAGATGTTGAGAGAATCTTGCTTGCGATATGTTGGATCCTACAGCATTGCGATATGCAACCAGCTCGATCGGGTGGTGAGCTAGAGAGTAACAGCTCGATCATCCAATCGGCACGGTATTGATATACTAGTAATTAATCTTTTGAATGCGTGGCAGAGATCAGTGTGTTATCTGCAATGCTGCAAATGGCGAGGCATAAATGAATATATAAGTGTGCGTAGGGTAGGCGAGAGGAAGGTGCTGCTAGTGCTAGCTACAGCTGGGGCGTGACCTGGGTACAGTTCACGCGCGGCACTCCTCAGCCAGGCAGAGCTAGCAGACCCAGTAGTAGTACCAAGAATATCTTGGCTTTGTGTGCACGTACCGAACCCAGCAGCAAAATCGCACGGAACAATCGTGCGTTGCGATGCCGATGCATTATTTGCTTCTAATCATTTGGGCGCGTGAGGAATCAATAGATCGTGTGTCTTTTTTTCTTTTTTTGTGAATCAAGAGGTTCAATAATTAATCAAGGGCGTCGTTTTGAAGACAATTGACTATAAAATTAGGGGAAAAATCCAAAAGAACCGCCCCTCGCGATCGCCCCTTGGAGCTCCTCTGGGTGGAATGGAGGAACACCATCGCCTGAGCTCGCCGCCGCCACCCGCCCTCGCCTCCTCGTCAGCCGCCTCCATCCTTCGCTTCCCCATTCGCGTCCCGTCCGCAGCCATGCCGTTGCGGCTGCGAGGGAAGCCCCTGCCGGTGCGGGCTTCTACGGGCCCGATCTGGGCCCCGGACGGGCCTGGCGGGCTGGCCTGCCGTGCGTCGGCGGGGTGGCCTCTGGTGGCCGGTGTCGCGCCCTTGGGATGCTTCTCCCGCTGCTGTGCCCCGGTCGTCCGGCCGTCGATCCCGGCCCCGGGGGCGCCGTCGGCTTTGACGGCGCTCGGCCTTGCCCTCTGGTGGTTGCAAGGGTCGCAACCTCTACTCTCGGACATCTTCCTGCAGCGGGGAGCCGCTGGGGAGGGCTGGTGTGGTGGCTTCTCAGATGGCGGCCATGGCGGTGACGTGCTCCCTACGTGGGGGGTAGTCGTGGCTGGGTGTTGAGCCACCACTGTCTTGCCATCACAGTTCTGCAGATGGCGGCCATGGATGCGGTATTCTCTCCGATACGAGGTGAGCCGTGGCAGTGGTGGTGGTTGCTTCTCTTGTCGGTTGTTAGGCCCTCGCGTCGGGTCCTTGACGGAATCCTGTGGCGTGTCTGGCATGAATGGTCTTCGTGTGTGCTCTAGGCCAGCCCTCCCTTCTGGTAATCGAACCTAGATGGGGTTTGGGTTGCACTCGGTGGCCCTACGCCCTGCGACTACGGCAGCGACCCCCATGTGCGGTGAGGGCATCTTCGATGCCCTTCAACTTCAGCCAGCGACACACAACCGTCGTGGCGTCGTCTTGCCGCGCGCGACCTTTCGGTCATGCCCCTGACACAGATGGTGTCGGCGCACTGTGTGGCCTTGGATGCGCGTTGGTGTTCGATTACGTCGATGGTGCAGTGTCATTGCGCTGGGTATCCGCTGTCATGTCCTGTGGATCCTCCTTGTGATTGTTGTGCTTGGGTCGTGATGAGCTTCCCATCAATCAATTGTCTCCGAGTTTTCTCTCGGAGTGGCCCTCTCTTGTGTGTTATCGGTGTGTGGTCTTTGTTTTATTTCTCCTATCTTGTGTCCCCCTGTAAACTCTGGTTCATTTGAACCTATCTTGTAGAGGCGGAAAAGTCTCATGGGCAACATTTTTGAGTAATGAAGTTTAGGCTGGCTCTAAGAGCCCACCGTAGTCATAGTCAAAAAAACTATAAAATTAGGGACATAAATAATCTAATTACATCTCCTCCTACTACCCGACGCCTGCTTAGCATAAAGATGTAATCCTTCATTAGCTTCTCGTCCAATATAATTTTTTTGGGACGAGATAAAATTGGCGCTAAGCTCTTCAACCTCCTGGATTGTCGACGCTATCTCGGATCGATCTTTCTCCATGCCCAAGCAACTCTTGACGACTTCTTGAGATAGACCCATATCGTATGCAAGTTTAACTCCATCACGTACAACTAAAGCCTCCATAGTCATAGCATCAGCTGCATTGCCAAACCAGATTGCCTGACCTCGATGCATGACTCCTGCATGGTCTCGCAAGATCGCCCCCGTGGCACCCTCATCTGCTTCCATACAAAAACCAGCATCACCATTCATTCTGAAACAAACTCCTACCACCGGTGGCCTTGGACTTCATTTTGTGAGAAACAATATTACTTGCTCGACCTAATATGCTTAGATCTATAGCAATTCCATGTTTACAAACTTAATAAAAGCTTTATATGAACTCAAGGAAGCCCACAGAGGATGATACTCTCGGTTAAGTTTAAAATTGCAAGAACTCAGTTTTGTGCCCTCTAAGGCTAATACATCCTTGTTCATATATCATAAGTCTGGTCTTACAATGTTCATGCTTATATATGTTGATGACATAATTGTTACAAACTCATCCGATGAAGCAATTACAACATTGCTAAAGGATCTAGGTGCAAACTTGGAGAACTTGGAGTTAAACAGAAACAATCTCCTTGTCTTTGGTGTGATAATTTGGGTGCTACTTATTTATCAGCTAATCCAGTATTTCATGTCGGAACTAAGCATATTGAAATCGACTTCCACTTCGTAAGAAATAGTTGCAAACAAACAGATTCATACATTCAAAAGATCAAGTTGCAGATGGATTTATAAAAGCACTTCCAGTCAAGAACTTACAAGAATCCAGACATAATCTCAACTTGAACAAGTTGTGATTAAGGGAGGGTGGTAAGTGATATTAGTGCAGACATTCCAACGGTCTGATGTTTTCCCCTTTTCTAACAAAAATAAAAAAATTCTAACGGTTTGGTGTTTTCCCTTCCTATTGTGGTGTTTCCTATTAGTGCCTTCCGTTTGTAATCACCCAAATCATACTAATTAAGCCTGGGTGGACATTAACATGCTAGGGGTTGTTCCTAGCTATAAATCAACACGTAAGAACATCTCCAGTCGGGGCGTCAATAGAGCGTCCGGATTAGCGCCCGGACAAGCTCTATTGGCGTCGGGTGGACGAAAACATACGTATTGGCGCCGTCGCTCCCCAGTAGCGGCGCCAATAGGAAGAATAAAAAAACTTAAATTTGATATATTTAGTTGAAACTTTAGGAAATTTTACAAATTTCAACGAAATTTAAACAAATATAAATCTAAACCTAATCTAGCGATAGCGATGGTAGAGGTCGAACATGGTGAAGTCGAGCGGCTCGTCCTTGACCGCCGCGCCGCCGCCGGCCTCCTGCTCCTCCTCCTCGTCCTTGACGCGGCTGGGACCCGCCTCGTGGTCGTCGGCGGTGGTGAGGTCGAGGAACGGCGCCCCGGTGATCGCCGCATGATCCCGCAGTGACCACGCGCAAGCCGCCTTCTTGTCCAGCGGCGGGACGTCGTTGAGAGACTCCTGCAGCACGGCGGCGAGCCCGGGGCACTCGCTGTCGTCGGCGTCGGGGTCGTAGAGGCTCTCCTGCGCGGCGACGAGGTAGTCGTACTCCGTCTTCACCTTCTTCGGCGGCGGCGGAGGTGGAAGAGGGCGGTGGCGGAGGTGGAAGAGGGCGGCGGCAGAGATCAGTGTGTTATCTGCAATGCTGTAAATGGCGAGGCATAAATGAATATATAAGTGTGCGTAGGGTAGGCGAGAGGAAGGTGCTGCTAGTGCTAGCTACAGCTGGGGCGTGACCTGGGTACAGTTCACGCGCGGCACTCCTCAGCCAGGCAGAGCTAGCAGACCCAGTAGTAGTACCAAGAATATCTTGGCTTTGTGTGCACGTACCGAACCCAGCAGCAAAATCGCACGGAACAATCGTGCGTTGCGATGCCGATGCATTATTTGCTTCTAATCATTTGGGCGCGTGAGGAATCAATAGATCGTGTGTCTTTTTTTCTTTTTTTTGCGAATCAAGAGGTTCAGTAATTAATCAAGGGCGTCGTTTTGCAGACAATCGATTATAAAATTAGGGAAAAATCCAAAAGAACCGCCCCTCGCGATCGCCCCTTGGAGCTCCTCTGGGTGGAATGGAGGAACACCATCGCCTGAGCTCACCGCCGCCACCCGCCCTCGCCTCCTCGTCAGCCGCCTCCGTCCTTCGCTTCCCCGTTCGCGTCCCGCCATGCCGTTGCGGCTGCGAGGGCAGCCCCTGCCGGCACGGGCTTCTACGGGCCCGATCTGGGCCCCGGACGGGCTTGGCGGGCTGGCCTGCCGTGCGTCGGCGGGGTGGCCTCTGGTGGCTGGTGTCGCGCCCTTGGGGTGCTTCCCCCGCTGCTGTGCCCCGATCGTCCGGCCCCAGGGGCGCCGTCGGCTTTGGCGGCGCTCGGCCGTGCCCTCTGGTGGTTGCAAGGGTCGCAACCTCTACTCTCGGACATCTTCCTACTTCGGGGAGCCGCTGGGAAGGGCTGGTGTCGTGGCTTCACAGATGGCGGCCATGGCGGTGAGGTGCTCCCTACGTGGGGGGTCGTCCTGGCTGGGTGTTGAGCCACCACTGTCTTGCCATCACAGTTCTGCAGATGGCGGCCATGGATGCGGTATTCTCTCCGATACGAGGTGAGCCGTGGCAGTGGTGGTGGTTGCTTCTCTTGTCGGTTGTTAGGCCCTCGCGTCGGGTCCTTGACGGAATCCTGTGGCGTGTCTGGCATGGGTGGTCTTCATGCGTGCTCTAGGCTAGCCCACCCTTCGGGTAATCGAACCTAGATGGGGTTTGGGTTGCACTCGGTGGAGCTACGCCCTGCGACTACGGCGGCGACCCCCATGTGCGGTGAGGGCATCGGCCAGCAACACACAGGCGTCGTGGCGTCGTCTGGCCGCGCGGGTTGCCAGCGGGAGCGGTGGCGGCGCTGGCCGTCCGGCGAGCGAGACGTTCGGTGCGAGAGTCGGTCATGGCGGTGTCGAGGATGCAGATGCGCCTCAGCCCCCTACCTGGCGCGCCAAATGTCGGAGAACTGTCCCAGGAACTGGGTGTGTCTCACTAGGTATCGAGTAAGGGGCTGAACACGGAATCAAACAATCCTCAACGTGCCTCGGCGACGGAGCTCGTCGAGAATCGCTGCGGGACGGCACTACAGAGATGAACACACGATGTTACCCAGGTTCAGGGCCCTCTTGGAGAGGTAAAACCCCTACGTCCTGCCTTGGTTGTATTGCACTTGCTTGGAGAGGTTTTAGTACAAAGAGAGTTTGACGAGCTTAAGGTGGCTAACAATGGCTAACCCTAGATCTCAGATTGCCAACTGTAGAACCAACTGAAGACCAACCAGGATCGAACCCTTTGCCCGAACGTGCTCCCCCTCCTTTTATAGGTGTCTTGGACCTCTTCCCCCAAATATCTTGGCGGGAAGGGTTACCACATGGCGACGAAGGAGGAGGACGGGTGCATGATAAAGGTAGAGTCCATGGGTGCGGTCCATGGCGGGGTGCGGCGTCACCAAAGCTGGAAAAAGCCACCGTCCAGCCAGGACGGTGGGCTGGGGTTGCTGAGGTCGGGAGGCACCCCACGGTGACGTCGCCCTTGGAACGTAGCGGCAGACGGTCCCCTTATCACCAAAGTGGCAATTCTTGGAGCTCCTTTGCTTGGTGCAGCGTTGTTGACTGCTTTATACACGAGAACGACAACTGCGGCGCTGCCGTCACCGCGCGCTGGCGCGCCCGTGACTCTGCGGTGGGTGCAGAGCCCATGTGCGCTCTGCCACGGAGGCAGAGCTGGCTTCGAGGGGAAGGAAACCCCGTGAGGCCGGAGGCCTCGCCGAGCCCTTTGACTTGCTCCTTGGAGATGCCCTCTCGAGGGGAGGTCACTCACGAGGGGAAAAGTCCTTGCGAGGAGGAGAGGTCCCTCGCGAGGGGAAAAAACTCTCGCAAGGCTCGTCAGGCTTGGCGAGCCTGGTCCTTAACGAAATCCTCTGAAGAGTGTCGTGGACCCTGGCAGGCCGGCCCGTGGTACCCTGATTTCCACTGTACCGACACGGGTCAAGCAGCCGGCCGGCTAGGAAAAGTGTGTGGGTAACGCTCGATCGGTGAGCATCATCAGATGATTCTTGTTCGCCGGGATAAGAACCGAACCGAACGTACTCCTACAGGTTAGCATTAATGCTGTCCGTCCGTCAGTCGCCCCGGCCTAACTAAACACAGCTCCATCGGTCTGGCTGATTCCGAAGCGCATCGACGAAAGTCGCACGTACACGAGTGTCAGCCGTTCAATCTGAACTTCTGAAGATCGAAAGTATGTACACACTGGCAAGTGGAGTAGTATTAATCGAGCTACATGACGGAGATGCTAGCTAGTAAGCCGTGTCCCGTGATCGCCGCCATCCATGCGTAACTTGCATGCGTTATATATTTCCTAGTAGATAGCTGGCCGGAGACGGATCGGGCTCGTGATCCACTGCTCCTCTGCTGAAGAATTGAAGATCAAAGAAGAATCCGAGAAGCTCCGTCCGTCGGTATAAAAATGTCAATGTCAGACTCACAAGCCTGCACACCTTCGAACTGCAGCGTCAGCGTGCACACACCGAGTTTGGAGCAGCACCTGTTCATTCGTAAGGGAGCAAGCTAAAGCTAGCCTCACGTACTAGTCAACTGCTCCACGCAGCTCACACGTCGTGCCGATGCCGCGGATAAAATAAATGAGAGGAGGCCGAGATCCAACATGTCAGAACTACTGCTACTGTCTTGTCGTCATGCTGATGCAAATGATGCGATCAACTGACTTAATTATATTTGGGCAGAGCCGGCGGGAAGAGCAGAGCAGATCATGCCACACGGCCGGCACGGGGACAAGATGTCTTCTACCGAATCTTGCCGTGGCGACAGACAGCCAGGAAGATATGTAAGTAGAGGACTGCAGGAAGGATCGATGCAGTATGCTCAATCGTGTGGTGAGTATATGTATCGTACAGCTCGATGCCAATCGGCCCGGTTTAACAATATCTACTACTAATCGTTTGAAACTTTGAATGCGTGACAGTCTGACAGAGATCAGTGTGCTATCTGCAATGCTGCAAATGGTGAGGCATTAGGGGAGACGAAGGTGCTGCTAGAGCCTATAGCTAGTAGATACAGCTGGGGCGTGACCTGGGTAAGGTGGTTGCCACTTTGACCTGATTTTTTGAGAAACAATATTACTCGCTCGACCCAATATGCTTAGATCCATAGCAATATCCACAGTCCACTTGACAAATTATGAGACCGATCAAGTTCCTTCTTCATGTTGTCTGGCATTTCGCTCAGACCAGACCGCATATCCCTCATATAAAATCATGGCAGCATTCTCCGTGGACACCAATGTACTATCATTTAACAAATCAAAATCCCATGAGTCTAGATGACAAGGTGGTATCTTGATTGCAGTTTTTGCCAGATTTTTAAAACGCCACGACAAGGAATAAACTTCTTTATAATTCTCCATAAAAAATTATGAAATTTGGGGGCACTCGCATTTTCCATAATTTCTTCCAAAAGGGCCTTTCCGATCCACTAGACCTAACTCAGAAATTGCGGTGTTTGCTTGCAGTAGTGCTCTATATGCTGAACGCACAGTAAAACGTACCATGATTCTCTAGCTGCCAAGCCCAAATATCTTCATCAAGCCGGCCTACAGAGATTTTTAAAATCTCTCTTGCATCAATTGGAACAAAGTTTGCTGTCAGTACCTCCTCGTTCCATCCACCAGTACCCTAATTCAGTAACTCCTCTAGATGTATCACAACCAAATCTGGTAGCCTCAAAATAGGTTTGCAATTTGGATTAGAAGGAATCCAACGGTCATTTCAAACATGTGTTTTTTCTCCATCTCCTATCCTTTTGATCAGTCCAAAATTTAAAGCCTCCCGCCCATGAAGGATAACTCTCCAAGTATGAGAGGAGTTCCTTTTATTCCTTGCCGACATGAAATTGCCTTCATGATAATACTTGCCTTTCAATACCCCTGCACAAAGCTGACTCATGATTACGTATCAATCGCCACCCTTGTTTGCTAAATTGTGAAATCTTTAAACCCCGTACCTCCACATGACTTGGGGGAACAACAAGCAATATTACTCTAATTAATCTTGCTTCCTATTATCTCACGTATAAGGCAAGCTGTAATATCCAAGATCCTGAAATTTGCAATAATCAATAGCGTCTCTAAACCCCTCCATCTTCCATTCTTGTCTGGCTGTCCCTCCAAATTGTTGCAACACCTCATTAAAACCACCAGCACAGATCCAAGGGTTCTTAAATCCCCTTCTCAAGTATATCATCAATTCCCATCTATTTTTGTCCTGTTGATCTCACCGGATTTCCATAGAAACCGGTGAACCTCAACTCCATATCACCCACACCATCATTCTGAATCAGCACACCAATATGTGATCCACTGAAGGACTTCATAGTCACACTCGAATCACTATCCCAATTGAGGCACAGTCCTCCACTTAGGCCATCATTCTTAATTCCAAAAGCACTAGCAAAACCAAATCTTAACATGAGATCCTGGGCTCTCTTATCAAGACATCTTGGTCTCCGTGAGAAAGACCAGACCAGGGCGATGCAACCTAATCAGTATTATTGAAACAAACATCTCCAACTTCCTGTTGACATCAAGCTCCACTATTACCCTGACGAAAGACCCAACATAACCTTCTGGTAATTTAATTTGTACTTCTTCTATCTTCCCATCTTCCTACACATCCTCGGTACAATTAAAGGCCGTCTTGTGTATAGCTTCTCGACGGACGATGGCCGGCGTAGAAAGTAAACCCATGAGACGGTCGACGGCAACAGTAAAAGTCCATCTGGGAATTGGGCGTGAAAGCTCACAGACTCGACCGACCGGGAGCAAAGCCGTCGACCGACGCCGACGACAGGGTCCAAAACCCCAGATATCCAAATCTTCGTATCACGTACGATGTGGACAACTCAAATTCATTTTGGACATATTTGCTCCTCCAATACAAGTTGTAGAACTACGGTATCCCATTTTTTAACTTATAGGACTAATCTGCACTTCTTGAACAAGTTGTGGGATGTTAGGTGTATATAGCTCTTCACGCGCACCCCACCTCATCCTGTCATAGGGATGGCACCCGCCTTCCGAGCTTGCCCATCACCCGTACCCATACCTGTAAGCGGGTACAATTTTTTCCCATACCCTTCACCCGGCAGGGTAAAAGGATACCCGCGGGAAAAAATGGCCACATTTTCAACACATATCAATTAAGCAAAAAAAAAAAAAGAGCTGAGATAATGTGACCATACGTAGTCATAAACAGCAACACATAGTCTACACTATTAAATTTATGAGCCCAATCCGCGTATGGAGAGATGCGTAGCAGCGACGCAACGTATCTGCGTATGGCAGACAACGATTACCTACTAGGTATTTAATCTACCGTCATTTACTCCTTTAGATCATGGGATTATGGGACATAGTTGAATCTTGTGCGTATACCGTCCGATCAATCGTGGCAATCCTTGAGTTGGCCTGCCTAGTGCATATGCGGGATTAGAAAATTAGGTTAGGTATGGGTTATGCAATCCCATGCTCGTACCCGCTCTGTCCGATGGGTATAAAAGTCGCGTTGCATTATTTGCTTCCATCATTTGGGCGATCGAGGAATCAATTGGATTGTGATCAAGAACCCGGCCGGCCAAATTAACCAACAAACAGTGCCGTCTGGTGCACGTAGCCAGCTCGCTGACGGCGGCAACGGTAAAAGTCCACCGGGAAATTGGGCGCAAAGCTGCTGGATAGGGGCGGCACAGCCAACGCCGACGACACGGTCCAAAATCCCAGATATCCGAAGCGCTGTAGCACGCACGACGTGGACGTATGGCTTCTCTTTCCTTCCTCTCCTCGTGCGGCGGCACCGTCGCTTTCGCGTCGTGGCCCGGCTGCTTTCCCACCACGCTTTTGAAGCTTCCGAGTTCCGGCAACCTTTCTTTCCGGAAGGAAGGAAGCTCCCCCACCCGGGCGGCCGGGCCGACCTAGGTTTGCTTCGTCGACCCCGTTTCTTTTCGCTTCGTCACGCGCAGAGTCGGTAAGCGTCGAGGCAAAAGCAAGGGGAAAACGCCGGTGCCGGCGTACCTGCTGCTGCTACGAGCGCGGGTGACATCGACGGGTTTTCATCTCCTTTCCTTTGGGTCTGGATTTTTTCAGAGCTCAGACCGAGTAAAACCCAACACACACACTGAAACGAAGCACTCGCTAGCACACATTGACATCAATTGAATTGGGGTCACGAGTTTCCCGGACGGCCGCCGGCGCCACCGACCGGACGTACCGTAGCCCGTAGGCTGCTAAAACTGCTTGACTACCTCCAGCTCGTGTTCTGCAACTCGACGTGGATCGGATTTCAGCCATGACTTTATACCTGAAACTCTGAAAGCCTAGCTACGACCAAATCGGCCATCTTCCGTTCGTCAAATGGGCGGTCTCTTTGTCACTTGTCAGGCACTGTGGTTGGTTCAGGACGGTTCTTGCTTGCCACCACTATCGATGATCAACGGGTGGAAGAAGTTTGGTTCTCTTCTAGTGTGGCACTGCGCCACAATCTTTCAGATCGACCGGTTGTACGGAATGATCGATGAATGCGTATCTTTTTTTTCCCATGCGGGATCGAATTTCATTACCTCAGAGATAACGAAACAGGATTGTTTCGCAGACACGGAAAGCACGAGCGGATTCGTATCAGAGAAGAAGAGGCAATGCAAGTCGCGTGTGGTGGCTGGCGAAAACAGAGAAGATTTATGCCGATCGATTCATCAGATTCCCATGAGAGAGTACACACTAACACACATGACATGAGAGTAGCGCACGCTGAATCCCGTCAACCGATCGACAGCGCCTGACTGCCTTCTTGAATCAATCCTGAGCTGAGACTATGAACAACGGACAGACAGAAGAACATCAAAAAGCTCTGCTACTACCACTCTACTCTACTAGCTGGTGAAGAGGAACTGGGAGGCCTGGGCGACGGCGTCGTCGAGCCACCGTCTGGGCTCGTCCATCAGCTCGGGGCTGAGCCTGACCATGAGCACGCAGAACTCCATCTCGGAGAGGGCGCCGTCGCCGTCGAAGTCGCCCTCGGCGAGCATGGCGCGGAGGTCGGCGTCGGACATGGCGCCGAGGCCCAGCAGCGGCGCGTTGCGGCGGAGGGAGTCGAAGGTGATGAGGCCGGACGCAGGGTCCATGAGCAGCCGGAACCCCGCCGCCAGCTCCTCCATCAGGCCCTCCTCCCCCAGCCGCTCCGCCATCACCGGTAGATAGTCCTCGAACCCCACGGACTGGGACTGCGACGATTGCTGCTGGTGTGAAGCCATGGATGGATGGAAAGATGGGTGTTTTGCTGCTTGGTTCTGTTCTGTGAGCTGTGTATTTTGTGATCGATGATGGTGGTGGTTTCTTGGTCTGTGGAGAGTGGGGGAGGGGAAGGGGATATATAGGGGGGCGGAGGAAGGAGGAGGCTGCGGTGGGTTGCAGGGAAGGTGCGGGTCACGCGGGAGGGGAGAGGGATCGGGGTCACGTGTGTGGTGGTGATGCTTCCGGTGGTCGGAGGAGGAAGACAGGCTGGGGTGTAGGGGTGAGTTGGCCGTGGGCTGGGCGCAGCAGCTTCCTGGGTGCTCGCTCCATCCGATTCGGCTGGGACGGGACGTCGTGTGTGCCGCGTCGGCGTTGGCGTGGGTGGCTTGTTTGTTGGCTCGGATGGCTGCTGATCATCGAGAAAATTAATTTTGGCCCGTTTTATTTGAATCTCAAGTGGGTGACTATTTTACGGTCGATCTGGAAATGGTTTGTTTCTTGGTTGAGATTTCAGGTACTGGATAGATTCCCCCCCATTGTCCCTTTGTATGTACACGAATCTAACAATATACTGTAGTATATATTAGCTCAGATGGACCCAGAAGTAGTTATTTCTTAGTCACTAAGAAATACGTAGCAAACATTGCTGTCGGTGAGATGGTTAGAGCATTTCGAAAAATGGTGGACCCCTTGTATTATCCGTTTGTGGGCGATCGGACATTACTGTCCAGACAAAATAAGGTCAGTGCCTTCATCACCCGAGTCCCCAACTGAGACACTTTTTCTTTTTTGTGCCACTTCGACCATTGTTTTGCTAGCCAAACATATTAAAATCAACAATCCAAATATTGAAATAATATATTTAATAAAATAATTTAAATTGGAATAATTCAAAATGTTTGAAGAAAACAAGAAGTTTAAGCCAGTACAACACATGACAATCATTTATTGGTTTCATTTGAATGATCATAGATGTTTTACTATATCATCTTATAGTTAGCGATGAACATGTTCGTCATGAATCTCACTCTGCATGGCGAGAAAGTCAGCGAACTCAATACGGAATCTAGAGGTTCTTTTAAGATGATGATTCGAAATAGAAGATGTATTTTGTTAGTATGAGTATCATAGCAATCCTATTAAACCTTGGACCGGACCAGTATGTCACAAAAGAAAACTTCTGCATGAAAACTCAAGAAAAATATTGAAGAAATATCTTCAAAAAGAGGGGCGGAGGGAGTAATATGTACATCCACGTTGGGTGTATCTTGAAAACCAAGCATAGCTTGGGTGCTCCATCTTTCGAAAAAGAAAGCATAGTTTGTGTGGGTGGTTAGTGGTGAGAAAAAACGCTTTGTCGCTCGCATCGTTCCCCGCGAATGACCGGGCGACCAACCCTAGCCCCCCTCCCACCGACCTCCCTCCTCCCCTCCTCCCCTGCCGCCATCGGTCGAGCGCCGTCAGGCGAAGCCCGTGCGGTGTCGGCAGCGGCGTGTCTGCTCTTACCTACGCGTTGGGGAGTTGTGCGTTGCAACTCGACCAACGGTGGTGCGCTAGTGTGAGATAAAATCTCTGATCTCAAGCCAGTGGTGGCGGCGGGGCGCGGTGAATGGTACCAGCAGGGTGGCGACGAGTGACTCTCTACGTACGGACACCACCCCTTTTTTTCTCCGGGGTTTCGAGGATTCTGGTAAATGTAATCTATAAAGGTGCGACTACTTCTCAAAGAAGAAAAAAAGAAAATCAGCCGCGTTGATTTCATTTTATTAACATGAGTGAAAGAAAATAGAAATGGGATGAATACAGATCGCACCGAGAAAGCAAGAAAATGCTAAGGAAGCAACAAGAGGGAAGGGAAGGGTACACCAAGAGTATAAACAGTAAAAGGAACAAAGTTTGCGAGCAAATATCTCGTCGACCTAGCCAACACGAAGGAGGGCCTCATCTTCCATCTTTATCCGATCAAGCAAGGCAGACGCACTATGAGCTTGATCGTCTGGTTGCCACCCGACAACATCTCTCAATGTAGGGAGGGGTTTCAAAGGGAACGACGAGGAGTTCATAGATGGATCGTAAACTCGCTAAACTGGCTTCAAATAAGAGCGTTAGGCTATTTTTCAACTTGGTCGACCGACGAGACCAACGTGCAAACCACACTCCAAACAGAGACATCAACGGAGCAACGAGGGGTCTCACACTCTCACTATTGCTCAGCTAGCAATGTGGGATTAGAGATTGCACACCCACCTCTTGCCACACATGGGATTTGAGATTTATTAGGAAATCTGAAATCTGATCGGGCCAAGCCCGTTTATTTCCAACAGTGTCCACTAACCGTTTTACAGGGCAAACTTGGAAAACATGTAAAAATGGTGTTTGAAGGAAAATTGTGCATAATAATACATGTGAAATCTGGAAAGAAATATCTTCAAAAAGAGGGACGGGGGAGTAATATGAACCACATCCACATTAGATGTGTCTTGAAACCCAATGCGTACTCCATTTAGAAGAGAAAAAAAAAAAAGAGCATAGCTTGCGTGGGTTGGTGGTGAGTGGTTAGTGCAGATAACTGTACAAGTAGTTCGTTCGAGATGATCTCTAGGTTTGATCTCTAGTTTCGTTATCCACAAGAAGTTTCCCATCGATCTGATTTTGATGCCTGGCCTTGGTGTATGCAAACCAAGAAAATACCACCGACCTTTTTATGCAAAAGTTCCCGTGGTAGCTTCGGTGAGAACTGGGAAAACCAAACCGAAACCCACATGGAAAAATCTCGGCACGGCAGAAGCTCACCTTTCGCGCTACCACACACAGCGCAAATCATCGATCGAGCACCATGCTTGGACTTTGGGGGAAATCTCGTCGACAGATCAGACGAGGAGACGGCTTTGGCTACTACGTACGGACAGTCGGACACCAGCCTGCGTGACGACAGCTCACTTCCCTGTCTCCACATTTTCCATGTGTTCTTCTTCTTCTTCCTCCTCCTCCTCCTTCCGTTTGGGCGATCGCTTTCCCTGTCAGTGCCCACCCACCACTCAATATCAGCACAAAGTGGCACGAGTCGCCATGTGGGTAACTAACTACAGTACTAGTAATATATGTAGTCCAATTTTTCCAATAAAACAGAACAGGAAACTACTCCAAGCTAGTTTGCGCATCAAAGTTCGGTTTAGAAAGCACGATCTTCTTTGGAAATAGAATGGTTCTGCTCCGGCAAAAAAAATGAAGGAAACCACTGTATTTTTTGTGTTGCAGACAGCAGGGCCTTGGACTGCAGTGTGGCACATGGTGCTCAAAAGCAGTACGTGTAGCGATTTTCCTTGTAGCGTACTAGTACAAGAAAAGAAGTTAAGTTAGGCAGGCAGTAAAGCTCGGGTGAAATTGCATTTGGGATGGCAGGCGTTTTACTCGCGAGCGCAAAGCCCGGAGTGGGAAGGAATTTGCACGGAGAGATGAGAGGGGAAGAGGTGGAAATTTCAGGCGGAGAGGGCAAGAGGGGACCATGCTGACTGACCTGAAGTTGCCGACCCGGGGCCAAACCCCCAAAGCCCTTCTCGTTCCGAAAGCACATTATCTTCTTTTCAGAGGATTTGTCTTCATCTCTTCTGCTGCACCTGCACATCATGAGTAGTAGTAGTTTTGTTCTTGGAGCATCTCGCCCGTCGATTCAGCTTTGAGGAGACAAGTAAAAGCAGCATCAACAAACGTGCACTAGCCACTAGTAGGATAAAAAAAAAGATGGGTGTACGTGTTCAACAAACGTACGTACAATTCTCTTGTTGATCTCTGGAACATCGATGTACAAGCAGGACGGCTACACGACATTAACAGCGGTTGTCGAAGATAGGTTCTCTAGAGTACATTTTTGCTCCTCGGATGTCTGAGTATGTGCAACATGCACGACTGTGAACTGAAGAACCACCATGCTGCTATCTACACCAAGACAGCGTGTGTAATATGCATAACTGTCATCTGAAGAATCGCCGCGCGCGCGGTGTTATCTACCTACAGGATCGCCGTGGTCTTCTGGGCTAGGACCTGACTGAACCATTTGGCGGATGCCTTTGGGTATCGTCGTCAGGTTGTTGTTGAAGTCGACGTAGTAGAGGCCGAACCGCACCGTGTACATGTCCAGCATCTAGGAGGCTAGACATGTACTCGTGTCGTGGTACCGTATCCTCCTTATCGTCTTACAGCACATTTTCTATTTTCGAAAACCGGTTGTTTGCATCATCCACACCTGCCATGAGCAACTTCTTAGCTATCATTGGTTATTTAGTGGAAAAAGATCTGATTGGCTTGACAACATTGCAATCTTCAGTTACCTACCATTCTCTGTAATGAGCACACGTGGATTTCCACACTTCTCTTTAGCATGTTTCATCAGCTTGAACATGCTCCATCTCCATGGAACTATGTGCAGCCAACCCGATGCTGCCTGAAAGTCGATAAGCAAATATGTTTTTCTTCCAATCAAACACATAGTTGATTAAATGCATACTCAACAGAAGTCTAGAGCAAGTCTGAATGAATGGAAGAAGTAGCTGCGTGAATATTACCGTTTCTCCTATTTTCTTTCCATGTCTGTAAGCTGCATAGAGCATGCGGTAAGGAAATCAGTAACACCAACGATGGATTAAGGTTTGTAGCATCTTTCATATCAAGACTCACCAGTTGGGATGACAGCGGCACCGGCCAAAGGCCAAAGCATCGTTCATTACAAGTTTCCTGACCCGCATCCTGTCGTTCCTAGCATATAGTGTCGTGTAGTGGTTTATGCCTATAAAATCTAGTGAACCTGATACGAATAGTGATTCCTAATTTGAAAATTGAGGCAGCCTGTTGCTCACAAGTTTCTGCATAGAGGCGGGGTAGTGGCCAAACATTAAGGGATCCAGGAACCTGTTTTTCCGTTTGCAAAATTTCACAATTAATACAGGAAAAATGGTTGTCTACTGAAGTTACATAAGAATGTTGATAAATAAAGTTGTCTACTGAAGTTACATAAGAATGTTGATAAATAAAGTTACATAAGAATGTCTCACCATCCGAGCTCAAAGTCCATTGCTCGTGCTGCTGCTTTTCTGTCTTCATCCACATCTGACAATGGTTCATACCATTTAGAATCAAGTGCGATTCCAATTAAGCCTCCTTGTTCTCTCTGCAATTAGTACATCCAAGTGTTCGTATCTTTTCTTCATTGCTTCTAATACTTTATAAGAGGACTACTTAAGGATGTGTCTGCCATGGATTACCTTGAAATGTTGCTTGTAAGTATAAAAAGCACCAGCATGAGCTAAGAATAACTTGTGAGCTACAATATATGGTTCTGTTGATGAGCTACCATCCTTGCAGAACAAATGAGACAAAAGGGAACACCTCCCAGGTGCTTCAATTCCATAATCATAACCATAAATTGCAAAGCTATGGGGGTCATTAATAGTGATCCAGTGCTTCACTCTGTCTCCGAATTCCTTCAAGCAAGTAGAGGCATAGTGAACAAAATCCTGCCTGTGCAAATTAGACCCCAGGATCAGTGAAACCAATTCTCTGTGAAATAAAAAATGTATGCTACATACATCGTGTAACGACAACTTCATTTAAAATAAGATCATTCAGTAGTCTTCCATACACAATTTGCGAGTTAACCAGCCACCATATTTGTCTTTCAGTGCCTGGCGAAGGTCCCAGTGGAAGAGTGTTGCGTATGGTTGTATACCTGATGCACAAATGTAGAAACACTAACGAAGAACAATCATAAAAGACACGGGCGGTTGGGTAAGTGGCGCTTCTTCAGGTGGGTCTTAGAGAATGATTGGATGGCTCTTGTTTCCATGCTACTCCGTTTGGTAAGCAGAAATTTTGTTGGAAAATTCAGGGGGAAGTGAATATGCTGACCTGAAATTGCCAGAGCCAACCCAGCCTTCTTGTTCGAAGGCACATCTTTGTCTTTTACTTGTTCTGAGCATCATCATGCTCCATGTAGCTCAAACTGCAATAGGTTCTCTGAGCATCTCGCTGTCAATTCAATTTTAGGGAGAAAACAGAAGCAGTATCAAACATATATCAGCATAAGTGAATGGAAATGGGTTGTTTGAAAGCTGTAGTTCTCTTCTATTTCTGTAACATCAATGTACAAGTACAACAACACCGACTCCGTTCAACAGCGTGGTTGACGGTAGTGTAGGGAATCCTGGAGTTACACTTTTTGCTCCTAAGATACGTAAGACTGTGTAAATAAATGGTAACGATGCACACTTAAAATGGCAAGTGACAAAACACTGTATTGCTATCTACATGACTGCGGTCTTCTAGTCTAGAACCTGACTGAACCACTCGACTGATGCTTTGGGTATCCTTGTCAGGTTGTTGTTGTAGTCAATGTAGTAAAGGCCGAACCATACGGTGTACCCTGAGTTCCACTCCCAGTTATCGAGCAGCGACCATATGAAGTAACCATGGACATTGCAACCCTCCTTCCTGCAGCAATTCAGGTTGCAGAGTACTTGAGTACAAGCTGGAAAGGTGATTATACAGGTACCCATGGTCGTTCAACTCTAGTATTGTGCACAAAGAAATGAAACCTCACCTGATAGCATCTAGGAGTCTAGCCATATAGTCGTTGTGGTACTGTATCCTTTTATCATCCTGCAATTGCCAGAGCCAATCCAACGCCATCCCCAGCCTTCTTGTTCGAAGACACATCTTTGTCTTTACTTGTTCTGGGCATCATCATGCTCCATATAGCTCAAACTGCAATAGGTTCTCGGAGCATCTCGCTGTCAATTCAACTTTAGGGAGAAAACAGAAGCATCAAACATACATCAGCATAAGTGAATGGAAATGGGTTGTTTGAAAGCTGTATTTCTCTTCTATTTCTGCAACATCAATGTACAAGTACAACAACGCCGACTCCGTTCAACAGCGTGGTTGACGGTCGTGTAGGGAATTCTGGAGTTACACTTTTTGCTCCAAGATATGTAAGACTGTGTAAATAAATGGTAACTATGCACACTTAAAATGGCGAGTGACAAAACACTGCATTGCTATCTACATGACCGCAGTCTTCTGGTCTAGAACCTGACTGAACCACTCGACTGATGCTTTGGGTATCCTTGTTAGGTTGTTGTTGTAGTCAATGTAGTAAAGGCCGAACCGTACGGTGTACCCTGAGTTCCATTCCCAGTTATCGAGCAGCGACCATATGAAGTAACCATGGACATTGCAACCCTCCTTCCTGCAGTAATTCAGGTTGCAGAGAACTTGAGTACAAGCTGGAAAGGTGATTATATAGGTACCCATGGTCGTTCAGCTCTAGTATTATGCACAAAGAAATTAAACCTCACCTTATAGCATCTAGGAGGCTAGCCATATAGTCGTTGTGGTACTGTATCCTTTTATCATCTTGAAGGACATTTTCCAGTACTGAAAACCGGTTGTTTGCATCATCCATACCTGCCATAAACAACTTCTCAAACACCATCGACTCTCTTAAGGCAAATAATCTAATCGACTGTGAACACTAAACAGTACAGTCTTCAGCTACCTACCATTCTCAGTAATGAACACAGGTGGATTTCCGTATTTCTCTTTAACATGTTTCATCAGATTGAACATGCCCCAGGGAACTATGTGCAGCCAACTTGATGCTGCCTGAAAGCGATAAATAAATATTAATTTAAACAAAAAATGTAATTAAGTAGATGCAAAAAAAAAAAAAAAAAAATAGGGAGTAACTTTGATGCAATAGAAGAAATAGTTGTGCAAATATTACCGTTTCTCCTATTCTCTTTCCATGCCTGTAAGCTGCATAGTGCATGCAGGGAGGAAATCAGTAATACTGACAATGGATTGGGAAGTTTATGACATCTTAATATTTCAATACTGACCAGTTGGGATGACAGCAGCATCGGTCGAAGCATCATTCATTACAAGTTTCCTGATCCGCATCCTGTCGTTCCTAGCATATAATGTCGTGTAGTGGTTTATGCCTACAAAATCTAGTGAGCCAGATACTAACTGTGACTCCTGATTTGAAAACTGAGGCAGCCGGTTGCCTACAAGTTTCTGCATAGAAGCAGGGTATGGCCAAACATTAAGGGATCCAAGAACCTGTATTCACGCTCACAAACATTAATAATTAATACAGGAAAATGGTTACCCACTGCAATAACATATAAACTCAACTTATGTGTACATATCAAGTTGGTACTTAATGTCTCACCATCCAAGCTCAAAGTCCATTGCCCGTGCTGCAGCTTCTCTGTCTTCATCAACATCTGACAATGGTTCCATACCACTTGGAATCAAGTGCAATTCCAATGAGGCCTCCTTGTTCTTTCTGCAATTAGGACATGAAGGCATGCA